>JAIEZT010000016.1:273030-298433 GCA_019594935.1 Periophthalmus modestus | reverse complement strand
AGTATTAGCTGTAGTATTAGCAGTAGCAGTAGTAGTGGTAGTATTTCCTGCAGCAGTAGTTTCGCTGCAGTAGTAGTAGTAGTATTAAGCTATAGTATTTGCTGCAGTAGTAGTAGTATTTGCTGTAGTTCTAGCAAGTAGTAGTAGTAGTCGTATATAGTATAGTAGTAGCTGTAGTATAAGCAGTAGCAGTAGTAGTAGTATTTGCTGCAGCAGTAGTACTCGCTGTAGTAGTAGTATTAGCTGTAGTATTAGTAGCAGTACTAGTAGCAGTATGTGTAGTATTTGCTACAGTAGTAGTATTCACTGTAGTAGTAGTATATTAGCTGTAGTATTAGTAGTAGTAGTATTAGCAGTAGCAGTAGTATTCTGTGTAGTAGTGGCAGTAGCAGTACTGTGCGCTGTGAGGAAGAGGAGGAGGGGCAGAACTCTTCACCTCTGCTGTAGAAATTGATCTTGACAGATGCATATAAACCGAGGCACGGCGCCGCTGTGAGCCCAGTGCACTCAGCGCTCGCCGGAGATGTGTGGGAGACAGGACTCCCATCATTCACTGGGGGTTATGACCTCGCTGTAAATGGCCTGACGAGAGAGAGGGGAGGGGGGAGGGGGGAGGACGGGGGGGGGGGAGACGCGGGGGAGAGGAGGAGGAGGAGGAGGGGGAGGAGGGAGGGGGGGTGATGAATAAGATCATGAAGAGCCACAGGATGCAATGACCGCGATGGAGCAGGAGATGAGAGGAGAGGAGGAGGAGGAGGAGGAGGGAGGAGGAGGAGGAGGAGGAGGAGGGCCAGGCTCATGTCAGGGGGATTTAAAGCTCTATTCTGGGTTATTTCCAAAAGTACATTGTTTATTCTTGTGTTTTATTTGCTTCGAAATGTAGATCAGATCCGTTTTCCAGCCGCGTTATTAAAGCTACACTGTGTAACTTTGTGGAGGTGGCACGTCGCCTGGAAACACAGTGTTAAAAGCACACTCCGGAACATTCTCCATGAGGATAGACACGCTTTATGATATACTGTGGATTATCAGAGGCTAAGAGAGCGACGTTTCCATGGAGACAAGCAGTCGTGCCAAGTAAGCGTCGGGTTTGTGGAGATGCAAGCCCGCCCAGAGTGTGTTTTTCTGTGATTTTTAGTCCAATAAAAGAACCAAAAAGCTGAGAAAAAAAAGCTTTATTTTTTTTATTTTTATTGGCTAAAACTTTAAAATAGCTTCACCTTTTGCTAATTTGACCAAAATACACTACAGATGTATAGAAGATCATGGGGAAATCACATATTTCTGATTTAAATTTGGCAGAAATAATCATTTGGGAGAAATTAGTTGGATGAAACAACAACAGAATATGCTGAAGTGGGAGCTGAACTGGCAACCCTCTGGTTCCGGGGCCGAGCTGATAAGACTAGAGCATTTCAGGGGATATTTTTAGTTCATTTCGCTTCTTGTATCTGTTGATGCTGCCTCGTTTTGATCACTTTACATCACACAGCGCGCAGTCATTCAGACGAAAATTAGCCCAATGCAGCCCTCACCCGCCTCCCTCCCGTCTCCCATAAACCCCCTGCTCCCTCCTCCTCCCTCCTCCTCCTCCTCCTCCTCGTCCCAAACACAGGGGTCAAACCTCCTCTCTGTCCCTGCCCCGGCTGCTATCATCACATCCACCGCTCTCTGCCAGGAAAACAGTGAAAGGCTGGAGCGGCGGGGGGCGGGCGCTTTGGCAGGAGAGAGCGACGGGTTGAGGGAAAGAGGGAGGGGAGAAAGAGAGGAAGAGAGAGAGAGAGAGAGAGAGAGGGGGGGCCCGGGGTCAAACGCGAGGGTGAGGGAGGGTGTCACTGTCCTTGGCTGCTGTTAACCTGGTCAATTAAATTCACATTGAGGAGAAATGATTTGCAAATGATATACAAACAGAGGCAGAGGGAGAGTGGAGAGGCCAATCAGGACGTATGGAGGGTTAATTGACCGAAAGTGGAGTCTGAGCGGCGGCCATTTTGTTTCATCCCGCGTCAAAGGAGGATGGAAAAAGACGGACAGACAGCGAGCACTCGGCTAAATGCGCCACGACACACGACTTTCAAACTCAATTTCAACACTGAGGAATAGACTGTTTATATAAATGGACATAGCTAACACGCCGCCGCGGTAACAGGAAGTGATCATGTATGCGCTCCGGCTCCACTGACTCCAATTCACTTTCTATTGAAAAACTGTCTCCTCTCTCTCTGTAACTGCTGCTGTCAGACTCGTCATTTTGGTCTTAAATGTTCGTATTAACCCTCTACATGAGTTTTTATTTCGCTGTTTTGTCTGTAAATCAAGAAATTAATTTAAATATTATTGATTTTTATTTTTTTTTTTTTTTTTTTTTTGCCCTATGCTTTGTACGATGTTTGTCTATCATTTTCTTGTTTGTTTCTTGCTCTCCTTTGCATGTTTCTATCTCATGTCAAGTCCTGTTATGTTTTGTACTGCACTGTTGTTGTTTTTTTTTAACATTAATATGAGACAAATCAGGCGCCTTCTTTCCACTAGGTCACTTTTGATTTCTTTATTTCAGTGACGAATGTGAAACGAAGGAGCTCATTGTTCTCCTAACATTTACATGTACAAGTAAATACCTCCTCTTTAATACCCCATAGAAGTAAAATACCTCCTCTTTAATACCCCATATAAGTAAATACCTCCTCTTTTATCCTATACCCCATATAAGAAAGTAATACCTCCTCTTTAATACTCCATATAAGTAAATACCTCCTCTTTAATATCGTATAGAAGTAAATACCTCCTCTTTAAATATCGTATAGAAGTAAATACCTCCTCTTTAATATTGTATAGAAAGTAAATACCTCTCTCTTTTTAATACTCCATAGAAGTAAATACCTCCTCTTTAATATTCTATAGAAGTAAATACCTCTTCTTTAATACCCCAAAGAAGTGTAATACCTCCTCTTTAATATCCTATAGAAGTGTAATACCTCCTCTTTAACGCCTCTTCAAAGATTTACCTTTTCAGCAGGATCTTTGAGTGTCTAGAAATGGGCGATGTTCCATTTATTATTATTATTTTGAAAACAGCCTATCTCTCCCATCATCCTTTGCTCCTCGCAGTCTGTCTCCCATCATGCCTCGCTCCCCACAGCGCCGCGCCTCAAATGGTTGTGTACAAAAGCTGCTAATTTTCTAATCTGACACTTACAAAGTCTGTCATGCTCCGTAAATCTGAAATATGCTTGGTCTGCATCTGCCCCGGTCCCTCCACACCAGCAGGAGGGACCGGGGGCCGAGGGAGGCACAGTCTGCCTCTGCTGGCCCCCTTTGGCCCTCCTCCCTGGGGCCAGAGGGACTAACACCCCCTGTCCCCTCCTCCCCTCCTCTGCTCCCCTCTCTCTCTACCCTCCAACCATTCTGTCCTCTTTACAACTTTACCAAAATAGGCTTTTAATTTAGCGGGGCGGCTGGGGCGTGCGGGTCCCGCCAGCATCAATCACGGCGAGGAGGGCGAGCCGAGCGGGGGGTCCCATGGGTGCTCTCAGAAACCATGATGCTACTACACGCACGCGGAGAGGGGGGACCTTATAACCTTATCGCAGGGGCCAACACGCAGTCTTTTAGTGCACGTGGGTCCCCTCCTCTCCACCTCCTCCTCCTCCACCCGGATGGTGAGAGCAGACAGGAGCAGATGGGGAGGACAGGGGGAAGGTGCAAACACTTATATGGCACTTGCAAATACTGATATCGTTTAGGAACAACTGAACAAGTCTTTTATTTTGAAAAGTGAATATTTCATTGAGTAAATTTTATCTGTGTTTTTAGTTAGTCTGAGTTTTGTATCGAGGAGGGAGTTCAATTTAAAACCAGAGTCACATCCTGTGACTTTTACAATAAATATTCACTTGTTTTACACATGTCACAACATGAGGTAATACATGTACAAAACATGAATAACATGAGGTAATACATGTACAAAACATGAATAACATGAGGTAATACATGTACAAAACATGAAAAACATGAGGTAATACATGTAAAAAACATGAAAAACATGAGGTAATACATGTAAAAAACCTGAAAAACATTAGGTAATACATGTACAAAACATGAATAACATGAGGTAATACATGTACAAAACATGAATAACATGAGGTAATACATGTACAAAACATGAATAACATGAGGTAATACATGTAAAAAACATGAAAAACATGAGGTAATACATGTAAAAAACCTGAAAAACATTAGGTAATACATGTACAAAACATGAATAACATGAGGTAATACATGTAAAAAAAAACATGAATAACATGAGGTAATACATGTAAAAACATGAATAACATGAGGTAATACATGTGAGGTAAAAAACATGAATAAAAACATGAGGTAATACATGTAAAAAAACATGAAAAACATGAGGTAATACATGGAGCAGGAAAAAAAAATATGGAAAAATATGAGGAGGAATACATTTTAAAAAAAAGAGGAGACAGAAGACAAGAAGACAGGAGAAGAGGAAACAGGAGAAGAGGAGGAAACAAGAAGACAGGAGAATAGGAGGAAAGAAGGAGACAGGAGAGGAATAGACTCGATACTCAATACTCATTCTGATACAGTGTTTTTCTGATATAAAAACACTCTTTCTTTAGACCAGGGATGTCAAACACATTTTCATCAAGGGCCACAACAGCAAAATGGCTGCCCTCAATTCAAGTCACAGATATTACACATGCATTTGCCTAGATGTAAAAAATGGCCCAGGTTTGAAATTAAAGACGCTGTTCCTGAATTTTACCGTCTTAAAAACATGAAAAACAGAACTGATTCATTTTAATCAGTTTGCAGTGGTCCAGAGTTCCTCTTCACTGACCTTATGCATCCAGAACATCCTAATGACTCACAGTGATGAGTTTATAAGCACAACTTTCAGAGACCAGCGCAGAGTTTACCGTCACAGTAACACTAACAACGACTAGCATGTAAATACACAGTTCCTGTACAATAAAATGCTTTCTAGTTACAGTTTATTCACTTCATAATTTAGTTTATATTTAGTTCAGAGCTGCAGAATTTTACAGAACAATAAATAAATATCTCCACATTATGGTTTTTAAATCAAACTCAAGACTAAACCCCATTGAGCCTTTTTTATTTGCCTTGTGTCTTAATACTGAAAGGGCATCTGACATAAAATCCATACAATTCAATATGCACATCACCACCAGAACAGGAGGAAGAGACAGAGAGGGAGAGAAAGAGAAGAGACAGAGAGAGAGAGAGAGAAAGAGAAGAGACGGAGGAAAAGACACGAAAAACATCTGAATTCAGGCCTCAAATATGAAATGGACGAGCAGCTTCAAGAATCTTTATCGAGCTGGTATCAGCCACGAGCAGCATCCTCACCTCTGAACCAGACCGAGCTGAAACCAAGTGATAAACATGCAGGAGGAAACGAGGAGACGAGGAGAGGAGGAGACGAGTAAAGGAGGAGGAGGAGATGAGGAAATGAGGAGACAAGGAGGTGAGGAGAGCAGCATCTTCACCTCTGAACCAGACCCAGCTGAAACCAAGTGATAAACATGCAGGAGGAGACGAGGAGAGGAGGATGGGAGGAGACAAGGAGGGGAGGAGACAAGGAGAGGAGGAGATGAGAAGAGGAGGAAGAGGAGACGAGGAAATGAGGAGAAGGAGGTGAGGAGAGTAGCATCCTCACCTCTCAACTGGACCGGGCTGAAACCAAGTGATAAACATGCAGGAGGAAACGAGGAGACAAGGAAAGGAGGAGGGGAGGAGGCGAGGAGAGGAGGAGGGGAGGAGAGGAGGAGATGAGGAGAAGAGGAGGGGAGGACCACGGGTGAGATTCTGGCTCCCTTGAGTTTATGTAAAAGTAATGATCTGATGACGACAAATACATGGATACTTTAAGATACAAAGAGAGCTCGGGCCAAGGAGACAGGAGAGGAGACAAGGAGAGGAGGAGATAAGGAGAGGAGACAAGGAGAGGAGGAGACAAGGACAAGAGGAGACAGGAGAGGAGCAGATATACGGAGACAAGGAGACAGGAGAGGAGACAAGGAGAGGAGGAGACAAGGACAGGAGGAGACAAGGACAGCAGGAGACAGGACAGGAGGAGACAAGGAGACTGGATAGGAGGAGGAGACAAGGACACGGGAGAGGAGGAGACAGGAGAGTATGAGGAGGAGGAGACAAGGAGACAGGAAAGGAGGAGACTGGGAGATAGGAGACAAGAGAGTAGGAGGCCTGGAGACAGAAGAAGAGGTGAGAGACAGGAGAGATGGCGAGAAGAAGAATGTTAGGAGACAGGAGAGTAGGAGAAAAGTGGGTAGGAGATGAGATAGGAGATGAGGAGGTAGAACACAAGGAGGTAGGAGACGAGACAAAATAGGAGGAGGAGACAGGAGAGAAGGAGAGAAGGTTAGGAGAAAGGAGATGGGAGAGGAGGAGATGAGTAGGTGAGAGACGAGGAGGTAGGAGACGAGTAGGTGGGAGACAAGGAGGTAGGAGATGAGGAGATAGAAGAGGAGGAGGAGACAGGAGAGGAGGAGACAAGGAGAGAAGGTTAGGAGAAAGGAGATGGGAGAGGAGGAGATGAGTAGGTAAGAGATGAGGAGGTAGGAGACGAGTGAGTAGGAGGCGAGTAGGTGGGAGACGAGGAGGTAGGAGATGAGGAGATAGAAGAGGAGGAGGAGACAAGGAGACAGGAGAGGAGGAGACAAGGAGAGAAGGTTAGGAGACAGGAGATGGGAGAGGAGGAGATGAGTAGGTAAGACACGAGCAGGTAGGAGACGAGTGAGTAGGAGGCGAGTAGGTGGGAGACGAGGAGGAGAGTGAAACTTGTGGTTCCTGGTGTGTTTTTCTTTCTCTCTTTTCGGAGCCTTTGTTCGATCGGGTTCTCGCTCGGAGCAGTTTCTTATTTGCGTTGCAAACATCATTTCCATGAGTTCATGGGCAACGCTCCGAAGGTAATTGGATTTGGAAGGTGTCCAAACGATGTGTGTACCCAGCCATAATTATACAGACAGATCTGAGCCAATCACCACGAGGAGAGAACATCTATGCACTGTACGAGAGAGGAGGAGAGGAGGAGGGATGAGAGAGGAGGAGGAGAGGAGGAAGAGAGGAGAGAGGAGGAGAGGAGGAGAGAGACATGGATATAAAGAGAGAGACAAGACAGATCTGAGCCAATCACCACGAGGAGGAACATCTATGCACTGTACGAGAGAGGAGGAGGAGAGGAGGAGAGAGAGGAGGAGAGGAGGAGAGAGGAGGAGAAGAGAGGAGAGGAAGGAGAGACAAGACAGATCTGAGCCAATCACGATGAGAGGCTGAAGGAAGAACATCTATGCACCGTACTAGAGAGAGAGAGAAGGAGAGAAAGAGGGAAGGAGAGAGAGAGGCATGGATGTAAAGAGAGAGAGAGAGAGGATAAAGATGAGCTAATCATGAGAAGAGGCTGAGACTGAAAGAAGAACGTCTGAACTACAGCGAGTTTAGGATATATGAGATAGAGAGAGAGGGAGAGAGAGAGGGGGAGGAGAGGGGGAGAGGGGAAAAAAAGAAGAGAGGGAAGAAGAGGAGATAGATCTGAGTCAACCGCAAGAAGAGGGGAAGACTGAAGGAAGAACATCTATGCAGAGGAAGTAGAGAGAGGAAAAGAGAGACATGGGTATAAAGAGAGAGCAAGAAAGGCAGAGGAGGCGATGAAGACAGGGAAGAGAGAGAGAAAGAATGATAAAAAAATAAAGGAAGGGGGATTGTTAGACCTGTGTAGAGAGAAAGAAAGAGAGAGAGGGAGAATGATAAAGAATAAAGGATGACAGGTCTCATGGGTTATTCAGTAAAAGTCTGTATAGTTTCCATCACTTCCCTCCAGAGTAAATGCCCCTGCTCCGTGGCTCAGTAGAGCTGCGGTGCATATGCAGGAGGAGTTCAGGCTCCTCCTCGTCTCCTCCTGACGTCTCAATACAAACTGGAACTTTCACTGAGCTTTTTAAACTAAGATTAACTCCACGAAAAGAGTTTGAGTTAAATATCCCACAGACATGAACAGGCCCGTCCACAGAGACTGGAGAGGAGGAGAAGAGGAGGAGGTCAGGAGACGAGGAGACAGGAGAGGAGGAGAAGAGGAGGAGGTCAGGAGAAGAGAAGAAGAGGAGGAGGTCAGGAGACGAGGAGACAGGAGAAGAGGAGAAGAGGAGGAGGTCAGGAGACGAGGAGACAGGAGAGGAGGAGAAGAGGAGGAGGTGAGGAGATGAGGAGACAGGAGAGGAGGAGAAGAGGAGGAGGACAGGAGACAGGAGAGGAGGACATAAATTGTGATATCCATTGCATTGTTTTAATTTTTATTCATTTATTTATTTATTATTTTTTTTATTTATTTATTTTCCAGATGACCCTCCTCCATCCTTCAGAATCACATGACTATTAACCCTAATTTTTCACCCTTAGCTCTCGTTTCATTAACTCCTCTGCCCCGCTCGTCCCTCCGTCCCGCTCGCCCCTCTGCCCTGCTCGCCCCTCCGTCCTGCTCGCCCCTCTGCCCTGCTCTGCCCCACTCGCCCCTCTGTCCCCCGCTCGCCCCCTCTGCCCCCGCTCGCCCCTCCGTCCTGCTCGCCCCTCTGCCCCGCTCGCGCCCCTCTGCCCCCGCTCGCCCCTCCGTCCTGCTCGCCCCTCTGTCCTGCTCGCCCCTCTGCCCCGCTCGCCCCTCCGTTCTGCTCGCCCCTCTGTCCTGCTCGCCCCTTTGTCCCGCTCGCCCCTATGCCCCGCTCGTCCCTCCGTCCCGCTCGCCCCTCTGCCCTGCTCTGCCCCGCTCGGCCCTCTGTCCCGCTCGGCCCTCTGTCCCGCTTGCCCCTCTGTCCCTGCTCGCCCCTTTGTCCCGCTCGCCCCTATGCCCCCCACCGCGCCATATGCTCGCTCGTCCCTCCGTCCCGCTCGTCCCTCCGTCCCGCTCGCCCACCCTCTGCCCTGCTCTGCCCCGCTCGGCCCTCTGTCCCGCTCGCCCCCGCCGTCCTGCTCGCCCCTCTGTCCCGCTCTGCCCCTATGCCCCACTCGCCCCTCTGCCCGCTCGCCCCTCCGTCCCGCTCTGCCCCCGCTCTCCCCTCTGCCTGCTCGCCCCTCTGTCCCGCTCTCCCCTCCGCCCCGTTCTCCCCTCTGCCCCGCTAACCCCCTCTGCCCTGCTCTACCCCGCTTGCCCTCGCCTCTGTCTCAGCCCGTGTGAGATCAGATAGTAGCAGGCGTGAGGGTCCCGATAAGCCTAAAAGGGGGGTCGCCCTGGGGTGCCCGCTCGCTCGGTCCTCGCCTCTCTCTCTCTCTCTCTCTCTCTCTCTCTCTCTCTCCCACCTGTACAACCCCCCCTCCCAACTCCGACCCCCCCTTCCGACGCCCCTCCGACCCCCCAGCCCTATCGGAGGCGCCGGTGGCTATGCTGGTTTAGTATGCATAGAACTCAGCTATCTGCCTGGCTGCACCTTGGCTTTCCCTGACACACGAGCGGTCACGGCTTTATATACGGCACACACACACACACACACGCACACACACACACACACACGCACACACACACACACTCACACACACACGCAGAGGGGGAGGAGGAGGGGGAAGCGTCTCGGGAGGGGGAGGGCAGGAGGTGCTGTTGTCATAATGATGAGGGGAAAACTCACATGTGGACAAAAGGCCCGTGAACGCCGCCGCTCGGAGGTAGTGTCGCTCAGAGCGGAGAGGTGAAAAGAGAGGGATGGAGGGACGGAGGGAGAGAGGGAGAGATGAGAGAGGAAAGATGTGGGAGAGAGGAGGTCTTGGGGGAGAGAAGAAGGGATGAAGGTAAAGAGGGAGGGAGGTGAGACATGGGAGAGAGGGGAGGGAGGAAAAAAGTGGTCAAACGGAGGGAATGATGGATGACAGAGGTAAGGAAGGAGAGGAAAAGGAGAGAAGTGGACGTAGAGAGATGAAGCAATGAAGAGGGAGGGAGGAAGAGAGGAAGAGGTGGACACGAAGAGAAGAAGAGAGGGAGGGACAGGCAGAGGAAAAGAGTAAGAAGGAGAAAGGGAGAGGAGGGAAGGAGGAGTAGACACAGTATACAATAAACTGTGTATATTGTGTAGGTTTAATAGTGTAAGTGCAGTAATTGTTGCAGTTTTCAGTGGCCTCTGCAGTATCAAGTACTATGTGACATCACTCAGGACTGTCCTGATTACAGCCAGGTGTGTCTGATACAAACACCTGCTGCAGGGGCGGAGTTTGAAGTGTTCATACCTCCAGACACCGCCCCTCCTCCTCCTCCCTCACTATCCCTAAATCTATGACAGAGAGCGAAAATAGAGGGATGAGAGAAGGAGAGCTGGACGAGGAGAGAGGGATGGAAAGAAAGAGGGAAGGTGTGCGGAAATGGACTTGGACGTAAGGGAGAAGGAGGGAGTTGTAAAGGGAGGGAGAGACGGAAAGGGAGGGAGTGAGGGAGAGAAGGAGATAGAAGGAGAGAGAGAGGAGGTAAGGAGAGGGAGGGATGGAGAAAGGAAGGAATGGAGAGAAAGAGTATGAAGGGGTCAGGCATTGATATAGAGAGAGAGACAGACAAGAGAAAGAGACATAAACAGAGAGAGAAAGAGACAGAGAGAAAGAGAGAAGAAAAAGAAAGAGATAGAAGAGAGAGAAGAGAGAGAAAAAGACATAGAGAAAAATAAAGGGGGGAGGAGTAGTTTGACAGACAGGTCCCTGAAGGCATCATAAACCCGCCGCCCGGTGAATGGATGAGTGGTGCTTTCAGTTCACAAACATATATTTATAAAGACCAGTGTCACCGCAGCCTGGACAGGAGCAAACAGGAGCAAACAGGAGCAGACAGGAGCAGACAGGAGCAAAGAGGAGCAAACAGGAGCAAACAGGAGCAAACAGGAGCAGACAGGAGCAAACAGGAGAAAAGAGGAGCAGACAGGAGCAGACAGGAGCAGACAGGAGCAAACAGGAGCAAAGAGGAGCAGACAGGAGAAGACAGGAGCAGACAGGAGCAAACAGGAGCAAAGAGGAGCAGACAGGAGAAGACAGGAGCAGACAGGAGCAAACAGGAGCAAACAGGAGCAAAGAGGAGCAGACAGGAGAAGACAGGAGCAGACAGGAGCAGACAGGAGCAGACAGGAGCAAACAGGAGCAAACAGGAGCAGACAGGAGCAAAGAGGAGCAAACAGGAGCAGACAGGAGGTGACAGGAGCACACAGGAGGTGACAGGAGGACACAGGAGGTGACAGGAGGACACAGGAGGTGACAGGAGGACACAATGGACTCTGAGGAGGCTCTTTAAAGCAGGACATGTCAAAACAACAACATCCAGGGCAGGAGAAGCATTAGATTTGACAGTGAAGAGACTCGAGACAGGCCCATTGTGTCGGACTGAAACGCAGAAAAACACACTGAGCTGAACCGTGTCCAAGCACGAGCCCGGTTTAAAGCAGCACTGTGGAACTTTTCTAGTGAAGGCTCTGAATCTTCCTGTACTCACATCGTCACTGGGGTTGTATTATTTTTGACTGCAGATCTCAATAGGTTCTACAGGGATGACAGACGTGTTATAACGCCTCCCAGACAAAGGGGGCAGTGTTCACGTGTTGGTACAACATTTTAGCAGCAAAACTTTTCTCAAATTCTCCACTGATATGAAGGGGACTGACGCTTAACCGGAAGAGCCACCACAAAGAAAGTACAGTTTTGAAGTATTTAAAGGGGAAGTATTTTGTGGGCGGGGCCGAATAACGTCAATACATGGAGATGGTTTGCTAGCTTTGCCTTGAATGTTCCGGAGTATGGCATTAAATGTATCTCTATGCATGAATATGAGCAGGTGATGCAACCACTTACGCTCGTGTGGGTCTGGAACCGTACCCTGGGCAGTAATAAGTGCTAAAAAAGTGCTTATAAACTCATCACGGTGAGTCATTAGGATGTTCTGATGCATAAAGTCAGTGAGGAGTAACTCTGGACCACTGCAAACTGTTTAAAATTAACTAGTTTTTCATGTTTTTAAGACAGTAAAAATGAGATACATGTGAGATACGCAGCTCTGAGCGAGTCTGAAATGTGAGTGAGTGAGATGTATTTTATTTAAGTGCTAAACTGTTGCTATCTGGATGCTAGCTGTTGTTATTAGCTGCAACAGATTAGCGCTACATTCAAATTTATATGGACTAAACCTTGATAATCTCGCCATCTCTCAAAACTGAACAGCCACTTCATAAGAGAAAGCACCAACACCGTCGTGAGAGCTGCTCAGGACTCCAGTCTGCTGCACATCTCCATCTCAGAGACGCTAACCTCCAGAGAAAAGAAATGGTTTGAGAGGAGAGTGAACGAAAGACAGTCCTTCCTTGAACAAGAATGAGGCCCTGAGACATCATCTATAACTCCATCCTCAGACCCAAAGCAAACAGAGGGAACAAAGAGAACAATAGAGCTAGCCAGGATGCTAATAGTGTGAAAAACCCATTAAGACCCAGCCTACGAACAGAAACTGTAAAAAAAAAGCTGTGTTCAGTTCCAGTGTCGTTAGCGCCGCCCTTCAGGCAGATATAAGGCAGTGTCCAGAACTGAAGGAGAGACTTGGACGAGCCGCCAAACGTCTTCACATTTTACTTTTGGCTTTTACTCTGGATCAGACGACTGAGAGTTACACAGACGAGTTGGGAAGTAACGCAGTACACAGGCCGAAAATACACATTCTGAAAACTAACTTTGAGAACTTTTATTATGGTACAGCTACTACATTTGGTGGTGTTCAGAGAAAAGCTACTTTTTTTTATTAGAAAGGATCCAGGCTTTGTTGTGTAAGAAGAGAAAGAAGAGGGGAGGGAGAGACAGAGAGAGAGAGAGGGAGAAGAGATGTAAGAGTAGAGAGAGGGAGGGAGAGGAGGAGGGACAGAGGTAGGAGAGGAGGTAGAGAGGAGGGAGAAAGGAGAGAAGAGGAGAGAGAGAGGAGAGGTAGCGAGGGAGGACAGGTAGGAGTAGAGGGGGGAGAGAGAGGAAGGAGAGGGGGGAGAAAGAAAGGGAGGAGAGGAGAGAGAGAGGAGAGGTAGGAGAGGAGGGAGGAGAGATAAAGGATTGGAGAGAGGAGAGAAGAGGAGAGAGGAGGCAGAGAGGGAGGAGAGATGGAGGAGAGGAGGGGGAGAGGAGAGAGAGAGGAGAGGTATGAGAGGAGGGAGGAGAGATGAAGGAGTGGAGAGAGGGAGAAGAGGAGGGAAAGAGGGAGGATAGATGTAGGAGTGGAGAGAGGGAGGAGAGGAGAGGTAGGAGAGGAGGAGGGAGGAGAGATGGAGTAGAGAGAGGGGGGGTAGGGGAGAAAAGGAGGGAGTGAGGGAGGAGAGATGTTACGAGTGGAGAGAGGGAGAGAGAGGAGGGAGAGAGGAGAGATGTAGGAGTGGAGAGAGGGAGGAGAGGAGAGGTAGGAGAGGAGGGAGGAGAGATGGAGTAGAGAGAGGGAGAAAAGGAGGGAGTGAGGGAGGAGAGATGAAGGACTGGAGAGAGAGAGGAAAGGAGGGAGAGAGGGAGTCGAGAGGAGAGCCGTTTAAATCTCCTGATCAGTGGGGTCTGAATACTCAAACTGACAGTTTGTCCATTTTGCATCAGTCGTTCGACACGAGAGCGTTTCAAATCGGGAGTGGTCCACATACACATGAAAGTGAGAACGCCTGTTGCCTGGATGTTTCCCTCTCTCCTGCCTCCACCTCTCCCCCTCCATCCCTCTCTCCTACCTCTCCTCCTCGCTCCCTCTCTCCCTCACTGCCTCCGGCCCTGTTCCGGTTTGCAGCCGTCTCCCAAATCCACCAATCTCTCACCAGAACTAAACCGGGACTACGGCACACGCAGCCCGGCTCTCCTCGGTGTGCGGGGACATTATTGACTCCCGTGATCCAAACCTTCACCTTAGGTACGACTTTTTTAACCCATTTTTGAACTTTGAGCCATTTTTTTGAGAAGACAAGACCATGAAAACTAGTATACATCCATGGACCACTATGGAACACACCTGGACCACTGAGGGATTACACAGATATGAAAATCGCATTCTACTGTCGAAAGAAAGAGCTTTATTTGTAATTATTATCATTATAGTATCAAGATCGAGTATCGAGTTTGAGATTTTACTGCCCTGACAACACTGTGTATAGATTTTAGTCCCCACAGCGCGCTAAATACCCTCCCACACACTCTCCTCTCCGGGGTCGCCTTTAGTTTTGGCAGTGCTGCGTTTTGCCGGTGGAGAGAGCGGGTCTGGTCCAATGAAAATCCGCTTACCGGGTCTCATCTGGGATCAGGGACAGATGGACAGGCCAAGCCCAGGCTCGGTGTGCGCTCGCTGGGGCAGGTGAACCACGCAGCACCCTCCCTGTGTAATCTGGAGGTTTACCAGGATCACAGAGTCAACACCAACAACACCAAACACCATGTGACCCCGGGGAGACGGGAAAGAGGCCAGGAGCGAGGAGGGGGAGGAGGAGGAAGGGGGCGGGGCATCGGGGCGGCTCAGGGGGGCAGGTGGGGCAGAATTTAAGTATGTTTTTAATGTCACCTAGCAAACATCTTAGCGCTTTTGGTCTAAACGGAGCAGGAGCGTCTTTAGACAGTTCACTTTTGAGTAAATATAATCAAAACTGGGGGCGCTCACGGCTTACGGCTCCAATTCGCTGGCTCCAATTCACTTTCTATTGAAAAACTGTGTCCTCTCTCTGTACCCTGCTGCTGTTAGACTCGTCATTTTGGTCTTAAAATGTTCATATTAACCCTCTCTCCAAACTACGTCCCGCAGACCAGATACTGCCCGCCTCCACATTTGGTCCGGCCCCCTGAACAATACCAGAGCATTTAGATTTTTTTTTTCATATGTGTATTTGTATTTGATAATAAAGTTGGACTTTTGCAATAAAATGTTCCTTAGTTATGAACTATTTTCATTATTAAGTATTAGTAACTATTTCATAAACACATATAACGTGACATTCTGTTCCACCTTCTGCGTCTGTGCCCCAATCTGGCAACCCCCAGAAAGTTAATGTTCCAAAGACTTTTTTTCTGTGAAGAATCCAGGGAGGGTCATTTGGTTTTTATTTATTTCATTAATTTATTCCTGACTTTTGTTCTGTGAAGAATCTAGAAAGAGTTATTTGATTATGTGTGGCTTTCTGAAAAACAATACATTTTTACATTTAGGCTCCTGCAATCGTCACTTTTTCTGTTACAAACTGACCCCGCCCCCATCAGAGAAGCGAAAAGTTAGTGGCCCTCGCAGGAAAAAGTTTGGGGACCCCTGCTCTACATGATCCTGTTTTTTTTTATTTCACTTTTGTGTCTGTAAATCAAGACATGAACATTAATAAAGGACAAATCAGGCGTCGTCTTATCCCCAGGTCGCTCCTGCTACCGTTAGCAACAGGTTTGATTGACAGCGTTGCTAAATGCTCGCTCCCTGCTAAACCAGTGGTGCAGGAGGGAAGCGGCGTTACCTTCAACACCCTCGCTCTGGATTGGCTCTTTGGTTGCTATGATACTCGCCTCCAGATTAGCCGCTATAGCTGTTAGCCTCGATGAGCTTCATTTGACGAGCTGAACGCTGTGGGTCACTTTATACAGTCTGTGCTTATCGATCACAAACATCACATAAAAAAATCAAAAACTGAACAGAAACTGGGCTCGTTTTTGTTGGTTTGGTTAATGCCTCTGTTTTTTGAAAATTGACATAGTAAAAAAAAAGTCGATACAATAGCTACGTTTGTTATTCCTACAATAAAACATTTGGCTGACGTCCAGTCGTGACCAGTGCAGCTTTTGAGTGTGAAAAATAAGATGTCAGACAAGTGTGATGCATTGTGGGTCAGGGATTAAACCTCAGCATCGCACGTATGGATCAGGAGCAGTGGGACCCGTCTCCAGATCTGGGTCTAGTCTGGGTCAGGAGTACCTCAGCTGGAGGAGTTGAGCTGTCCTGCAAGTTTGGGGTTACCAGGGAAAACTGGAGTGTCTGGAGTTAACTCAAAGTCCAACCACAGTCTCTACTCTATTAGCTTCTGTGCTGTCTTTTCAGAATGATGTCATCTACAGTCCCTGGGTGTTTGATGCTAACCGGAGGCACTGCTCTGTCTAAAGCGCCGTTACTCAACTTAGACTTTAACCTGATCTTGGTTTTACCACAATCTCACCATAAAAAAACTTGAACTACAACAGGTGAGCTGATTTGTGCTGTTAAACAAGTCTCTCTCGAAAAAACATCACAGTCACAGTCGCTAGCTAAGATTAGCCGACAGTTTTTCGATCATTCTCTCGTTTTTGGTTGAAAATCAAACTCTTAAACAGAACTGTGAACGCTCGGATTGATCACAGGCTCCTGAAATTAATTTTTAAAGTAAATTTTGTAGTTTTTCTTGAGTTTTTTTGACATAATTTGCTAACATGTATAATATGTGCATTGTGTCTCCATGGTAACTGCTGCACATTCCTCCACGGACATACATGCAGAACCGGACAGCAAAATGTCACTGCAACGTATCACCAGATCAAATCAAATAATCAATGAAAATAATAGTAATAGTAATAGTAGTAAGTAATAATTGTAGGTTGCCTCGTTACATCTGGCCTGGGGACAACCGATGAAAATTAGCGCTAGTCAGCTAACTCGGGCACATTTACATTTTTTTTTTTTTTTTGTAATGTTGATTAATGTGCATTGTCCCTTTTCAAATAAATAAAAAAATAATTAATTAATAATACTGCAGTTACATTTGAGTGCTGTAGGTGGCGTCGCGTGGCAGAGCTATTCTACACAAGCTGCAGGTGACAAGTCTCAGGTGTGAAGCCGACCTCACAGTCGCGCTCAGACACAGGCCTCGACTCCACACTGCCATAACCGTATCCCACAATGCATTTCACACCCGCTTTGCAGCCGGAGCTTGATTCGTCAGCAGCTAACGGATAGCATTAGCTCCTCTGGTCCCGCGTCGATGCCTCTTAGCTGGTTCGCTCTTATTTTTCTGCCTTTTTTGGGGGTTTTTTGGCGTGTGTTTGGGTATAGGTGGGTCGGTGGGTGACGGGGGGGTGAGGGGGTGACGTTGGTACAAGCGGAGGAGGAGGAGGAGGAGGAGGGGAGGGGGGGCATAATTAGAGTTGGTATTGAAAAGTAATAACAGTATGGATTAATGTGGGAGAAGAGGAGTGCAGCGCATCATTGAGTGAGACAAATCCAATGCTGGGAATTGGCAGACAAAGCAAGAGCAGTCAATAGGGATTATGTGGGGGTACGGCAGCCCACTTTGGCAGAGGGGAGGTCGGGAAGGGTGAAGGAGGGTGGGGAGCGACTGGCACGGCTTGGACTGGCACGCTCCGGTTCAGATGTAACTCTATATTTCAGCTTTCTGCGCGGGGTTTAAGGATGTGAAAGGCTTATCCCGGCGAAGGCTCACACAGACCAGAATGTGCTCGGTCTAATGTCGTTTCCTCGTCACAAACACACAAACTGGAGCTGTGTTTTGTTTCGTTCATACACGTTTAACACACAAACCCTGCATGTTTACGCTGAGTTCTTCTCCCAGCCTGAAAACGCTCCGTTCCACCTTGTGATGTCATCATGTGGTGATACAGGAAGTGCTCCACTGTGTTTATAAACTCCAAACACCTTCACTAGAATCATTTGGATGGTTTCAGACCTGGAAATGTCAATCTCTACTGAGCTCAAAGGAGATGTTAGCTTGAAATCTACCACTTGATGACATCACAAGGTGGAACGGAGCATTTTGAGGTTTGGAGATGTTACAGACTAATAATAAAGTGTGACTCAAACATGTGAATGAAACAAAACACAAGTCCAGGTCTGTTTTTGATGATTATAACACGACTTAAAGCTCAGGAGAGTCAGTTTTGTGTAATGTAGGACCTTTAAGGCTCTTTAAAGAAGCACTATGTAACTTTTCTTCTGGATGGTTCTTCCTCTGCTCATCTCCATGGAGCTGTACCACATTATGACAATAACATGTTAAAACCATATTGTGGGACATTCCAGGCAACACAAAAGAGGAGAGGAAGAGGAGGAGAGAAAGAGGAAAAGAAAAGGAGAGGAAGAGAAGAGGAGAGGAAGAAGAGAGGAAGAGCAGAGGAGAGGAGGAGATGAAGAGAAGAGGAAGAGGAAAAAGAGAGGAAGAGGAGAGGAAGATGAGGAGGAAAAGAGGAGATAGGAGGAGAAGACGAAGAGAAAGAGGAGATGAGGAGAAGAGGAAGAGGAAAAAGAGAGGAAGAGGAGAGGAAGATGAGAGGAGGAAGAGGAGGAGGAAGAGGAGATAGGAGGAGAAGACGAAGAGGAGAGGAGGAGAAGAGGAAGAGGAAAAAGAGAGGAAGAGGAGGAGGAGATAGGAGGACAAGACGAAGAGGAGAGGAGGAGAAGAGGAAGAGGAAAAAGAGAGGAAGAGGAGGAGGAAAAGAGGAGATAGGAGGAGAAGAAGAGGAAAAAGAGAGGAGGAGAGGAAGATGAGGAGGTCCTGCCAGAGCTCCAGTCTGTGCCAGTGGAGCTCGTGTCTGGATGGAATAACATGATGTAAAGTCACAGAAGTTCACACAGGGACAATAAACTAAAATATCAGGGATGGACTTTGTATCGGCATCGATTTTTGTGTCAATATGAATCATTCGTCTTGTAACAGCAAAATTCTCAGCTGATTACTGGAATTTTTGTGTCATACCCAGTTTGTCTTTTCCTGGTGGTGAGTTACAGGTGGATTAGAAGAAAAATGAAGCTAAAGGGGAAGACATGTTCACACAAATATATAAAAATACAAGAAATACTGATTATTGACCACAACAAGCAAATAAATACTGTATATAGACACAAGCAGGTGGCAAACCCCTCCCCCAAAGAAAAGTTCTGCAGTGCACCTTTAAATTTAAACTACAGCACACTTTAAAGCTATGCAATAGTTAATTTGCATTTTGAATGTTCCTCCTAATACAGTGGTCTACACCCACAGCTGTGCTCCTGTTTCCTGAGTCAGTCTGCTCTCTGTCTGAAGGGTCTGGAACTTCCGTCTGCCTGAAGGATCTTGAACCTCCGTCTGCGTGAAGGGTCTCGAACCTCTGTCATCTGAAGGGTCCCAAACCTCCGTCTGTTCGAAGGCTCTCTAACCTCTGACTGTCTGAAGGGTCTGGAACCTCGGTCTCTCTGAAGGGTCTTGAACTTCCGTCTGTCCGAAGGATCTTGAACCTCCATCTGTCTGAAGCTTCTTGAACCACTGTCTGTCTGAAGGGTCTTGAACCTATGTAAGTCTGAAGAGTCTTGAACCGCCGTCTGTCTGAAGGGTGTTGAACCTCCGTCGTAACTTGGCATGGTCCAACCACAGATACGAACTTGTATCACGTGTCAAATGCAGAAGATTCTCCTCTGGAAAATTCACGATTTAATAAATTAATTAACCATTTCGATTCACACAGTACCTTTGAAAACACAGAATGGTTAACAGAGCAATATTCACTCTCTCCACACTCAGTGATAAGATGCTATTGTAGCCACAGCTGTCCTGGGGCAGACTGACAGAAGTGAGGCTGCCACTCTGTCCCCCTGTCCCCTCCACAAACCCTCACACACCACATTCAAACAGTGCGGCTGAAGACCTGGCTGGACTGTGAGAATCTGCTGCTCGAAACAGAAAAGTTTAATGCCACACTGTCGAACATTCCAAGCAAATCAGTGGCATCTCCATGGAGACGAGCAGCTTTAACCTTTCGGCGGTGTATTGAGAGGCCGAGGCTTGACTCCAAACACGAGCTGAGTAGTTTTATATTTGTCCCAAGACACTCACGCAGCACATTCAAACAAGGCGATGTGGGCGAAGTGTCTTGCCTAAGGACACGACAACGCCGAGTACAAACCCAGACCTGCTGCGCTTCTGAAATCACACGAGATCAGACTTTGGCAAAGAGGCATGGCTATGTCTCATTCAGAACAAAGTCTATAACTTCTTTCACATGAGATAAATACGAGGTGCTTCAATCATCTTCTTCTTTTTTTTTTTTAAGCCGCCATTTTGTTTGGATATGAACCAAACGTGTGTCTCTCTGATTGGTTTATCCACCCGTCAATCATGGACTCGGGGAGGCAGGATATGACTCCAGACCCTCTCGTCTTTATAAAGTTTTGTCGAAGCGTGTGGACAGGTACAAAGCGTTAGACTTTTGCTAAAGAAACGAGAGACCCTCCCCGCGCCCCTCTAGAAGCGTATGGTCAACGACGCTTTATAAAATGGATTATAGCTGACGGTAAACCTCCTTAAACCATCCGCAGCCAGTCCTTTGCTTACTCTGCCTCCTGTAAGTCATTCGCAAACACGTGTAAACAAATAATCCAATCAGACGTGAAGTGCCTCGTTCTAGCGCTTTCCTGAAGGAGACGGGCAGTTGAAATGAGAATTAGACACTAGTTATGCATGCATTTATTCAATCGTTCTCCACCCTTTCTCTGCTTATAAGGCATTAATTTTTATGTAAATGAGGCCGTGGTTGGTGCTGGCTGCGTTTTGATGACATATCTTCAGTGGAGATCCTCGCTCGGCTTAGCCCGCCCATCCAAAAATAGCTGCTGAAATCCGCGGAAATAATAGAAAGGGGAGAGGGATGGTGGGATAGAGGGAGGGAAGGAGCGAGGGAGAGAGGGAGGGTGGGTTTGTGGGTGCCTGGGTGGTATCAGGGGGCAGTGGCGGTGGATTTTCTGCAGCTTGCGGGCTTTGCATTCGAATGGCGCTGGCTGTCTGCAGAGCGAGGAGCCCCACACTCACACTGGGTTTACAGGCGTTTCGGGGACATTACATTGACTTCTTTTTATTTCCTGGAGACTGAACCAAACCTTAAACATAGTCACTACTGCAGGGCGGCAGTTTTATAAGTACTATAATTTCATCCACAAGAAACAAACAAAATATCCTGTAGTACTTCAGATCTGTATAGTGTATTTTCTGGACTATACGTCGCTCTGGAGAATAAGTCGCACCAGCCAAAAAATGCATAATAATGAAGAAATAAACATATATAAGTTGCACTGGACTATAAATGTATAGTAATTTTTGTCAGAAATGTATTCTGTAAAATCAGAGACCAGACATTTTATCTTTAAAGGTGAGTTATAATAAAAACAAAAAAATAGAGAAGAACAGGCTGAACATGTGTCTGGTTTGTTAATGTAAAATACAATATAATATATGTTATATAATAATATAATAGTTAATCGGACTAAAGCATAAAAAACCTGGTTTAACCCTGGTTTAGTCCTAGTTTAGTCCCGGTTTAGTCCTAGTTTAGTTCTGGTTTAGGCCTGGTTTAATCATGGTTTAATCCTGGTTTAGTCCCGGTTTAGTCCTGGGTTAGGCCCAGTTTAGTCCTGGTTTAGTCCTGGTTTAGCCCTGGTTTAGTCCTTGTTCAGTCCAGGTTTAGTCCCGGTTTAGTCCCGGTTTAGTCCTGGTGTAGTCCTGGTTTAGCCCTGGTTTAGTCCTTGTTCAGTCCAGGTTTAGTCCCGGTTTAGTACCGGTTTAGTGCTGGTTTAGTTGTGGTTTAGCCCTGGTTTAGTCCTGGTTTACTCCTGGTTTACTCCTGGTTTAGTCCCGGTTTAGTCCCGGTTTAGTCCTGGTTTAGTCCTGGTTTAGTCCTTGTTCAGTCCAGGTTTAGTCCTAGTTTAGACCTGGTTTAGTCCCGGTTTACTCCTGGTTTAGTCCTGGTTTAGTCCTGGTTTAGTCCTGGTTTAGTCCTGGTTTAGTCCAGGTTTAGTCCTGGTTTAGTCCTGGTTTAGTCCTGGTTTAGTCCTGGTTTAGTCCTTGTTCAGTCCAGGTTTAGTCCTGGTTTAGTCCTGGTTTAGTCCTTGTTCAGTCCAGGTTTAGTCCTGGTTTAGTCCTCAGAGTGTGAGATGGTTCCTGTGGCTCTCACATGTGGGAGATGTTCTTTGGTTCATGGAGAGACTTGTTCACACTGAGCTGCTTTAAAGTCTCTGAGCCACAGGAGCCAGAGACACAGGACACATTCAGTCTGTCTCAGAGTCTTTAAATCACTATAATGTTGAAATTTTAAATGTTCAGTGGTTCAGGAGGAGGAGATACTGGTGCACAAGCCCAGAGCTCCTCCTCCTCCTCCTCCTCCTCCTCCTCGTGCAGTCGTCAGTGTGACACTAACAAACATGTGACATTATATATTTTAATAATTTCACATATAAGTCGCATCCCCGGAGAAACTATGAAAAAAGTGCGGCTTATGGTCCGGAAAATACGCTAAACATATCATGAAGTCCCTGGGCTCCTTGTTTTTTTTGTCACTTCAGATTTCAGTCTTTTTTGTCAATTCTTGTGGACGGGTTTAAAATTGAACAGAGGAACTAATCGCAAACTGAAATCTCCATCCTTCAGCCCAAGTCCTGGTCCTAAACTGTGACCTTTACCCTTTCTAAACCATATCTGAACTTTAAACCATGTGGTTGATCCAAAAATACAGGAATTATGTCATGATGTGGGTCTGTGTTTGGGCTCAAAAATTCAAGAAAAATGTCTTAACAGATTTTTCTGAAAAGTGTTGGGATTAGATTTGGATTTTATGTTAAAATATAGGTTTAAAGTTCACATTTTAAACCAGGAGAATTGACCAAAAGACTGAAATCTGAACTGACAAAGTAATACAGGAACTTTAGAACGTGTTTGTACAGGGTTAGCAGGTTTTTTATGCAGGATAAGGCCGGATTGCGTCTCGAGCCGAACCCAACACGATCGTCCAATCAGATTTGTTTATTTCAGTGACGCATGTGAATCGAAGGAGCTCATTGGTCACTTATCTTAGAGTTTAGTGATGCACAAATCTGCCATGTTTTTCATTTCTCTGTGATGTTTTTCTCTTTATTTCTTCCTCGTAAGCCGCCATATTTGTTTCGATACGAACAAACCATGCTAGTCCCTGATTGGCTAATCCATCTGTCGATCACGCCCATCTGAGCTCAGGGAGATTCACCACGAACCAAACTCACATCTTACATCATAAAATACTGGAGAAGTGTTTATTCTGGATCCAAGGCAGAAGGTATTGTGTCTTTTCATGTGAAGAAAATGACAGTATTTGGCTAATTACGCTCATTCAAAATTCGATTTAATAGCGATTAATCTGGCAACCTCAGCGTCTATACAGCACATTTGAGTCCCCACACTGCACCGAATACAGGCGCGCACACGCATCCCCGCAGACCCGGGAGAGAGCGGCGCAGAGGTAGCGTTATCATGTGTCTGCAGCCCGAGCCAGAGACTTGTTCCTGAATACCAAATGTGGCAGAGGACCAGAAAAGTGAGTTGTCTTTGTTTTGTCAAGTGCACCGCGACAGAGCCCCCCGTGTCTCCCAAGACCCCCCATCACCACACAGCAGAGACCCCCCTCCCCCCGCCGCCGCCACCGCCGCCCCCTCCTCCACCATAACCTCTCCACATGTGAGGAACGCACAGGAGGAGCAGGTGGAGGCGATAAGAGCGGGCCTGCTGTTTGACCCTAAGTCGTGTTTGCATAAATCCAACATGGAGGCTGCATAATGTTCAGTGACTTTTTGTTCACCATCAGATGTAAAAAGTGGGTTCTACGACGGCGACGGCGCTTTGGTCGTGCAGGGTCAGGTTGGGGAAATTATGTAAGAGTTGATTAACGGGAGGGTCGGTTGACGGCGCAACTCTTCGGCGGCGTCGTATCAAAAACAAATATGGCTGCTTACGAGGAAAAACGAAAAAAAAAAAACTATCACAGGAGACTGAAAAACATGGCGGATTGATGTAGTTTGTAAATGATGTTTGACCAATGAGCTTCTTCGTTTCGCATGTGTCACTGAAATAAACGAATCTGATTGGACGATCATGTTTGGTTCAGCTCGAGATGTAAAAATAAAAAGTATTGTATAAAAAGTATGGTCTAGATTTGTCAAGCAAGAAGATTGGAGTAAAAATGATTTGTTGGGACTTTCTCCAGATTGTGATCTTGGCGAAGAGTACCTAGACGTAGGTTTGGACGGTTGTACATGATGCAGATCGATGAGGAAAGCCTGATAATTGCTAATCATAACACGGGGTAAACATCCTGAATTGTAAATTAGACTTAGACATAACTGAGACTGTGACAGCTCCACACAAGAGCCCCAGAAGATCAGATTTGGGGCCGTCCTGCTGTTCGGCGAGATTACTGTCCCCAACACAAAACGACACCACTGTCCTGAGCACCCGAAAATAAATCTGACAGGTAAATGAAACTGGCAGAGTACAAAAAGACGTAAGTATGACATTAAGTATGTTTTATGGTAAATATTTGGACAACATGCTGCGTTTCAAAGGTCAAAGGTGTTTTACAGGTAATGTCGAGGCTAATGTCGAGGCTAATGTTGAGGCTAATGTCGAGGCCAATGTCGAAGGTAATGTCGAGGCTAATGTCGAGGCCAATGTCGAGGCTAATGTCGAGGCTAATGTCGAGGCCAATGTCGAGGCTGATGTCGAGGCTAATGTCGAGGCCAATGTCGAGGCCAATGTCGAGGCTAATGTCGAGGCCAATGTCGAAGGTAATGTCGAGACCAATGTCGAGGCTAATGTCGAGGCCAATGTCGAAGGTAATGTCAAGGCCGATGTCGAGGCCGATGTCGAGGCCGATGTCGAGGCCGATGTCGAGGCCAATGTCGAGGCTAATGTCAAGGCCAATGTCGAAGGTAATGTCGAGACCAATGTCGAGGCTAATGTCGAGGCCAATGTCGAAGGTAATGCTGAAGCTAATGTCGAGGCTAACGTCGAAGCTAATGTCGAGGCTAACGTCGAGGCTAATGTCGAGGCCAATGTCGAGGCCAATGTTGAAAGTAATGTCGAGGCCAATGTCGAGGCTAATGTCGAGGCCAATGTCGAAGGTAATGTCGAGGCCAATGTCGAGGCTAATGTCGAGGCTAATGTCGAGGCCAATGTCGGGGCTAATGTCGAGGCCAATGTCGAGGCCAATGTCGAAGGTAATGTCGAGGCCAATGTCGAGGCTAATGTCGAGGCTAATGTCGAGGCCAATGTCGGGGCTAATGTCGAGGCCAATGTCGAGGCCAATGTTGAAAGTAATGTCGAGGCCAATGTCGAGGCTAATGTCGAGGCCAATGTCGAGGCCAATGTCGAAGGTAATGTCGAGGCCAATGTCGAGGCCAATGTCGAGGCTAATGTCTAGGCCAACGTCGAAGGTAATGTCAAGGCTAATGTCGAGGCCAATGTCGAAGCTAATGTCAAGGCTAATGTCGAGGCCAATGTCGAAGCTAATGTCAAGGCTAATGTTGAGGCTAATTTCGAGGCCAACGTCGAAGGTAATGTCAAGGCTAATGTCGAGGCTAATGTCAAAACTAATGTCGAGGCCAAGGTCGA
>JAIEZT010000016.1:143030-268030 GCA_019594935.1 Periophthalmus modestus | reverse complement strand
TCTGTGAGTATAGGGGCAGAGTGAGCAGACGGCCTGTAGACTCGGTGTGGGAGGAGGGGGCGCTCTGTGGGTACTCTGTGGGGTACTCTGTGGGGTATAGGGGCAGAGTGAGCAGACGGCCTGTAGACTCGGTGTGGGAGGAGGGGGCGCTCTGTGGGTACTCTGTGGGGTACTCTCTGTGAGTATAGGGGCAGAGTGAGCAGACGGCCTGTAGACTCGGTGTGGGAGGAGGGGGCGCTCTGTGGGTACTCTGTGGGGTACTCTGTGGGTATAGGGGCAGAGTGAGCAGACGGCCTGTAGACTCGGTGTGGGAGGAGGGGGCGCTCTGTGGGTACTCTGTGGGGTACTCTGTGGGTATAGGGGCAGAGTGAGCAGACGGCCTGTAGACTCGGTGTGGGAGGAGGAGGCGCTCTGTGGGTACTCTGTGGGGTACTCTGTGGGTGTAGGGGCAGAGTGAGCAGACGGCCTGTAGACTCGGTGTGGGAGGTGTGAATTTGTGTCAGATGGTTGGGTTGAGTCTGACAGCTCGCCCTGAGCCGCTGCCCGCTCCTGCTGAGAACATGGCTCTGCTCGGCTGGTACTTACTCAGGAAACGTGTCAGTGTAAAGAACAAACCCAGAGTGTATGATTTATGTAACTACACCATCACTATGTTACATCTCATCTTCATATCGACAGTAACATCGCCTTATGGACAATGCTGCTCTAGATTTTCGTGGATTATTGAGTCACACGTCAGATCATGAGCTGCACAGACGACCAGGAGGGAAGTGTCTTGCCCGAGGACACAACAACTGTTCAGTCTCTGGTTTGTACAGATCCTGAAGTCTCAATAAAACAGACGACTCTGCAGGTTCATGATCAGTGAGAAATTATGCAACACTAATATGAACAGGAAGACGTATTCAACTTTGAAGAAATAAACCAAGACCAAAACTTCTGTTCTTCTTCTTTCTCTCTGTCTCTCTCTCACCCTCTTTTCTTCTCCTTTTCCCTCTTTCTGTTCCCTCTCTTCCTCTCCTCTCCCCACCTTTCTGCTCCTTGTGCCCATCCTTGACATTGTCTCTTCTATCTGCCATGTTTCTCCTCTCTCTCCCTCTCTGTTCTCTTTTTTCCTCCCTTTCTCTCTCCACTTTTCTCTCCCTCTCTTCCCTCTCTCTCCTCTACGTCTCCTGTCTTTGCCCCCTCTCCTTCTCTCTCTCTATGTCCCTTTTACTCTATCTCTCTCCTCCCTATCCTTTTTCTCTCCCCCTCTTCTCCTTCACCCCTTCTATTGTGCTTCTCCTCCCTCTCTCTCCTCCTATCTTCCTCTCCCTCCTCTCTACTTCTCCTCCTCCTTCTCCTGCGTTCCTATGTGTCTTCCTCTTCTTCCTCTCTCAACCCTATCCCTCTCTCTCTCACTCCCCCTCTTCTCCTTCACCCTCTCTCTTTTCCCTCTCCTCCCTTTCTCCTTCTTCTCCTATCTTCATCTCCTTCTCTCCTCCCTCTTCTTCCTATGTTCTCCTCCCTCTCTCTCCT
Source organism: Periophthalmus modestus (assembly GCA_019594935.1). Lineage (NCBI taxonomy): Eukaryota > Metazoa > Chordata > Actinopteri > Gobiiformes > Gobiidae > Periophthalmus > Periophthalmus modestus. The sequence goes on along the minus strand of JAIEZT010000016.1, from coordinate 266,512 downwards.
CCTTTTCCCATCTTCCCCTCCCTCCTCCCTCCTCCTATCTTCCTCTTCTCTCTCCTCCCTCCCTCCTCTCCTCTCCTTCCCCTTATCTTCCCCTTCCTCCTTTTCCTCTCTCCTTCCTCCTCTCTCCTCCTTCCTCCTCGCTATCTTCTTCTTTCCTCTCTCGAGGATCCTCCTCATATCTGCCCCCTCCCTCCTCTCTCGCCTCCTCCGTCCTCCTCCTTTCCTCATTTCCCTTTTACCCTCTTCCCTCTCCTCCCTCTTCCTCGTATCTTCCCTTCCCTCCTCTTTCCTCCCTCACCTCCCTCCTCTCTCCTCCCTCTCTTCCCTCCTCCTCCTGTCCTCCTCTCTCTCCTCTCTCTCCTCCCTCTCCTCTCCCCTTTCTCCTCTCTCCTCCCTCTCCTCTCCTCTCCTCTCCTCCCTCTCCTCTCCTCTCCTCCCCTCCTCCCTCTCCTCTCCTTCCTCCTCCTGTCCTCCCCCCTCTCTCCTCTCTCCTCCCTCTCCTCTTTCCTCTCTCCTCTCCCGTCTCTCCTCTCTCCTCCCTCTCCTGTCCTCTCTCTCTCCTCTGTCCTCCCCTCCTCCTCCTGTCCTCCTCTCCCGTCCCTCTCTCTCCTCCTCTGTCCTCCCTCCCTCTCCTGTCCTCTCTCCTCCCTCCCTCCTCCTCCTGTCCTCCCCTCTCTCCTCTCTCCTCTATCCTCTCTCCTCTCTCCTCCCTCCTCCTCCTGTCCTCCCCCTCTCCTCCCTCCTCTCCTCTCTCTCTCCTCTCTCCTCTCTCCTCTCTCCTCTCTCCTCCCTCTCCTGTCCTCTCTCTCCTCCTGTCCTCCCTCCTCCTGTCCTCCTCCTCCCTCCTCTCTCCTCCCTGTCCTCCCTCCTTCTCTGTGGTAATCCTCTAATCTGGGATCTTCACACATGCCCTGTGTCTGTGTCTCGGGCGGGGAGCTTCCTGTGCAGGTGCACTACTGAGCGCGCTCAGTCGTCCCGCTGCTCCTGGTGACACTGGCCCAGTAAACACAGCAGACCGGCCCGAGGAGGCGCCGTGGAGACGAGCTTGGACCGTCGTTCACAAATAAGAACATTTACGAAAACAGAAAAATCACAAATGTTCCAGGGATCCAGGTCTAATTGATATTTTTTTACATTATTTTAATATGTGTAAAGTGTTAGCACGTCTGTTTTCTAAAAAAGCTCAGAAAAGTGACTCTTCCCTCCTGCTCGTCTTTCAAAACTTCCATCCAAAGCCTTAATCCGGCCAGTCTGAGGTCCAGCGGGGGGACCGAGGGGGGACAGTGAGGGACAGGGGACATGCCGGGACAGCAGATGGACGCCACAGCGAGCTCGGGACATGGCAGACATCGGACTGCCTCTCGTGGGGTGAAGCGCGTCCGTCCGCCTGCCTGCCCCTCTCTCCGCGGGACCCCATCGCAGTGGCAGGACCCTGGGCCAAAGTCGTCCCTCTCCCCGTGTCTCCCGTCCCCAATGATCCACAAAATGACCCCAAAACCCACCCACCCATCCCGTTTTTCCCGAGTCACGATCGGAGCAGAGTAGATAGGGTCCCTCCCTTGTTGCTGGCATCTCTTAATCACTGTTAATTGCCTTGGCATTAGCATATGTTAATTAGTGATATTTACTTCAAATGAAAGGTATGAGTGGTCCCAGAGGGTTTCCTGTTCCCCTAATTAAAACCAATTAGCTACAATTAACACGTGTAAATGAGACGGCTCTGAGTCCAAAACAAACAGGCTGCCCCGCTCCCTTCGCCAGGCTCGGCTCACGTCTCTGCTGCTTTAGCTACAGCGCTAACCTCACATTAGCATTAGCCTAGCGTCGCTGTGTGGGATCACTGTAGTGCTTCAGTGTGTTAGCGTTGGGGTTGGCTCATATGTGACCTACATGTGGGCGCAGTAATGGCGACGAGTACGATGTGAGGGTTTATTTAGATTCAAAGGCAGTTTGTCGATTTTACGTGTTTTAAAGGAATGTGCCGCCTTGACATTTAGTGCAGGGGTGCATGCTGGGATATGTGTAATGGGGAATCCATTGTGAGTATGAAATGGTCAATATATATGTGTATACATCAGTAGGACCTGGTTTAGTCCTGAGTTAGTCCTGGTTTAGTCCTGAGTTAGACCTGGTTTAGACCTGGTTTAGTCCTGGTTTAGTCCCAGTTTAGTCCTGGTTTAGTCCTGAGTTAGACCTGGTTTAGAACTGGTTTAGACCGGGTTTAGTCTTGGTTTAGTCCTGGGTTAGTTCTGGGTTAGACCTGGTTTAGTTCAGATCTTGTGGGGTGTTCCTGGTCTAAAATTGTCAAAATCCATCATAAACCTGGTACAGTCCTGGTTTAGTCCTGGTTTAGTCCTGGTTTAGACCTGGTTTAGACCTGGTTTAGACCCTGGTTTAGACCTGGTTTAGACCTGGTTTAGTCCTGGGTTTAGTCCTGGTTTAGTCCTGGTTTAGTCCTGGGTTTAGTCCTGGTTTAGTCCTGGGTTTAGTCCTGGTTTAGTCCTGGTTTAGTCCTGGGTTTAGACCTGGTTTAGCCCTGGGTTTAGTCCTGGTTTAGTCCTGGGTTTAGACCTGGTTTAGCCCTGGGTTTAGACCTGGTTTAGTCCTGGGTTTAGTCCTGGTTTAGCCCTGGGTTTAGACCTGGTTTAGTCCTGGTTTAGTCCTGGTTTAGTCCTGGTTTCAGTTCTGATGTGGTCACTATCTACCAAAACTGTTGATGTGCTCAGCTCACCTGCTCAACCACTTCACAGCAAGAAGGTTCTGGGTTCAATCCCCAGGTCTTTCTGTCTGGAGTTTGCATGTTCTCTCTGTGTCTGGGTGGGTTTCCTCTGGTTTCAACCCAGGACGTGCACCACAGGACAAATCCTCCAGCTGAGGTACTCCTGACACTGAAGGACAGAGGCTGCACTGTTATATAAGACAGATTACACAGACAGTATGTTCTGCTGTTGTAGAAATGTTCCATAGTACATCTTTAACCATCAGCACAACCACACGACACAAAACCATCTCCTCTCCACCAGGACATGCTGCTCTGGTTTTTCCTGTTTCGTTCTTATTTTTAGAGCTGTGCCGAACTAATTTGTTCTAGCGACCTCCCTATCAAGTGAAGAAAAATCCCGGAGGTGTATTAATTGAAATTCAGTCTACGGCACATCTTGTTTTGGTCTAGGAACCCACCAGCCGTGCCGAGTGCGGAGAGAGTAATCGCACGCTGGGAAAATTGCCAGGAAATGAGGGTGTGTAAACAGTAGAAATAAACCCAAGTCATTCAAGCAGCTCGCCCGCCCGCTCTATTAAAAGTATAGCGGCGTCTTAGCTTTCGATTTGAGCAGATATTGTTTTTCTCATCCCCCAAATGAAGGCAGGGAAATCACTCCACTGGTACAGACAAACAACCACATTTGAAATTTCAGCTCAAATGTTTTCAAATTATAACGAGAGATATGGAAAACTCTGAATGCTTATCCAAAATGTTCCTTTGCCAAACAGCAGGAGATTGAAAAGACGTACAAAGATTTAGCGATAAGTTGTTTTTAAAGTAACTAAAAGTGAAGTTGTGTTTTGCCTGAAGAAAATGATCAGGCGTAGAAAAAGTACGGCTGTGGTTTGAAGGAACTTTATGCAGCAAAGGCTTTTACAAACACGTCTGAGCCTGTCCAGAGCCGGAACCTGCAGACGGCGAGTGTGACGTCACCCACAGCTTCAGCTCGAGGCAAATGAAGCTCATCGAGGCTGGAGCAGGTGTAGAGGCTAATCTGGAGCCCGTTCCATGTTCATATCATCGTATCATAGCAACCAAAGAGCCAATCTGGAGTGAGGCTGTTGAAGGTAACGCCCCTCCTCACCCACACCACTGGTTTAGCAGGGAGCTTAGCAACGCTGTCAATCAAACCTGTTCCTAACGCTAGCAGGAGCAACATGAAGGCGTCTGATTTGTCCTTTATTCATGTTCATATCTTGATTTACAGACACAATAGTGAAATAAAAACCCCAGGATCATGTAGAGGGTTAATACGAACATTTAAGACCAAAATGACGAGTCTGACAGCAGCAGTTACAGAGAGAGAGGTCGTGGTTTTTCAATAGAAAGTGAACTGGAGCCAGAGTTGATGGAGCTGGAAGCGCGCCCATGACCACTTCCTGTCTGGAACCTGTTAAAACCTGTTTGTGTTAGCACGTTAGCTATGTCCATTTATATAAACTGTCTATGGGACACAAACAGAGTGTCTCATTGTGAGTTTATGGACAGGCCTCATGTGACAGATCCTCCAGATTCACTCCCTGAGCTGCAGAGGCTGCACTAGCTCTGAGTCTGACTGTTCTGGAGGTGCTGGGGTTTAGGTAGAGACCATTCAGATCAGAGAGAGGCATTTTAGGTTTAAAACAGCTGGATTTCAGCTTTGAAACTGGAAACACAAATGAGAGAGTCATGTGACCCTCATTCTGATTTCTGATTGGACACTCGTCTTGAACCAACCAACGTGTCCATCATGTCCAATATTTTTGTAATGAAGAACATATCAGCTTTATAATTATGATTAAAAGTTATATTTGATTTGAACATGTTTGCATCATATCAGAGGACACAGACAGGTCAGATTTACTCATTTTAAAATCTAAATCTGACTCACTTTTGCTGAAAATGTGAGTATGAAGTTATAAAATCCAGCTGTGGTTTTCAGAGCAGTTTGTCCCGCCCACTCGTCCTATTGGTCGGCCTCTGATTGAGTGACAGGTGAATCCAGCCAATCAAAGTTAGCTATTCTCCACCCTCCCTCTTTGAGCAGCAGACACAGGGCTGTTGTTGTGTCCTTGGGCAAGACACTTCTTCGCTCACATTGCTAAAATAAAAGCGATGTGTGCGTGATGGTCATGGGCGAATGTTCGTGCAGATTGGCAGCGTCTCTTCGCATTTGACGACGAAAGCACATTATTTTTAGACACTGCCGCTCGATTGGTCGATTAAAAAAGGGGGGCGTGGCAAAGCTTTAAAAAATATGACTTATTTCTATGTGTCTGACCCAAACTGCACTGACAAGACGACACCTGTAGGGGGAGTTCATGCAAAAACTACCATTTGTGCATGTCTGTTTTTGTGGGAAGTGTTTTTATTTCGTTGTAGTAGCGGTATTGAGTCCTTAGTAGTTTGAAAAGTATCAATACCTGCTCAGAAGTACTCAAAAAAGTACTAGGAAACGCAGTATTTATACAGAGACAGATTCAACTTGTAAATTTAAGTTTAATCCGACTTTTTACATGCACATATACCACAAAAAACACCAAATCTTCAGCTTCCTCACTCCTTTATAATCGAAATAACATGTTAAATCAACTAATACAAACACCGAATCAACCGATTAATCGACTAAACGACTGACGGACCACCGCTCTGTTTGCTTTTCCTTCTGTCACTGGATTTTTATATGAACAAAGACTCGACTGGCAAAGCTCCGGACGTCTTAAACCCACTTCCAGCCTTATCTGTGTCCCTGTATCCTCAAACCCTCTCCTCCTCTTCCTCCTCTCCTCCTCTCTCTCTCTCTCATGTTTTTCATTTCCCCGTGTCTGCTCTGTCTCTCCTCTCATCCCACCTCCATCTTGTCATTGTGCTCTCAGCCCTTCCCCAAAAGATGAAGAAAATAGAACTGGGCAAATCCGGCGCCTCTCGTGGCTCCGTGTTTACCCAGACATAATGCTTTTTCTGTCATTTGTTCAGCTCCGAGATCCGAGCGTGTGCCTGTCCTCTGCCCCCTCCTCTCCCCAAGTCTCTCTCTTTCTCTCTCCTCTCCCCCCTTTCTTTCTCTCATCCCCCACATCTTCACTGACCTCTTCTTTCCTACCTCTTCTCCCTCTCTCTTTCGCCCTTGTTCTTTCTCTCTCCTCTTCCTCCTCTCTGTCGTTTCTCTCTTTCCATCTCTCCCTCTTGTCCTCTTCCCTCCACATCTCTCATTTTCTCTCTCTCTTTCTTCATCCATGTTGATGGATCTCTCCATCTCTATGTGTCACTCTCTCTCTCTCCCTCCTCTCCTCTCCCTCCTTTCTTTCTTCTCTCCTCCATCCTTTTCTTTCTCTCCTCCCCCACATCTCCACTGACCTCTCTCCTCTTCCTCCTCTCTGTCCTTTCTCTCTTTCCATCTCTCCCTCTTGTCCTCTTCCCTCCACATCTCTCATTTTCTCTCTCTCTTCCTTCATCCACCCATCTCTCCATCTCTATGTGTCACTCTCTGTCACTCTCTCTCTCTGCCTCTCTCCCATATATAGCTACTCTGTCTCCTCCCTCTTTCTTTCTCTCTTCCTCCGTATCTCATCTCTCTCCATCTCTATGTGTCACTCTCTCTCTGTCTCTCTCCCATATATCTCTGTCTCCTTTCCCTCTTTCTTTCTCTCTCTCTCTACTCTCCCCCCTTTTTCTTTCTCTCCTCCCCCCACATCTCCACTGACCTCTTCTCTCTCCCCTTTCCTTTCTCTCTCCTTTACTGTCTTTCGCCCTTGTTCTCTCTCTCTCCTCTTCCTCCTCTCTGTCCTTTCTCTCTTTCCATCTCTCCCTCTTGTCCTCTTCCCTCCACATCTCTCATTTTCTCTCTCTCTTCCTTCATCCATGTCCACCCATCTCTCCATCTCTATGTGTCACTCTCTGTCACTCTCTCTCTCTCTTTCTTCATCCATGTTGATGGATCTCTCCATCTCTATGTGTCACTCTCTCTCTGTCTCCTTTCCCTCTTTCTTTCTCTCTCTGTCTCCTTTTCTTTCTCTCCTCCCCCACATCTCCACTGACCTCTTCTCTCTCTCCTTTCCTATCTCTCTCCTTTACTCTCTTTCGCCCTTGTTCTCTCTCTCCTCTTCCTCCTCTCTGTCCTTTCTCTCTTTCCATCTCTCCCTCTTGTCCTCTTCCCTCCACATCTCTCATTTTCTCTCTCTCTTCCTTCATCCATGTCCACCCATCTCTCCATCTCTATGTGTCACTCTCTGTCACTCTCTCTCTCTCTGCCTCTCTCCCATATATCTCTCCTCTGTCTCCTCCCTCTTTCTTTCTCTCACTTCCTCCGTATCTAATCTCTCTCCATCTCTATGTGTCACTCTCTCTCTCTCTCTCTCCCATATATCTCTGTCTCCTTTCCCTCTTTCTCTCTCTCTCTACTCTCCCCCCTTTCTTTCTCTCCTCCCCCACATCTCCACTGACCTCTTCTCTCTCCCCTTTCCTACCTCTTCTCCCTCTCTCCTTTACTCTCTTTCGCCCTTGATCTCTCTCTCCTCTTCCTCCTCTCTGTCCTTTCTCTCTTTCCATCTCTCCCTCTTGTCCTCTTCCCTCCACATCTCTCATTTTCTCTCTCTCTTTCTTCCTTCATCCATGTCCACCCATCTCTCTCCATCTCTATGTGTCACTCTCTCTCTGTCTTTCTCCCATATATCTCTGTCTCCTTTCCCTCTTTCTTTCTCTCTCTCCTCTCCCTCCTTTTCTTTCTCTCTTCCTCCATATCTCATTTCTCTCCATCCGCTGACCTCCCTCTCTCCTTCCCTCTCTTCTCTCTCCCCTTTCCTATCTCTTCTCCCTCTCTCCTTTACTCTCTTTTGCCCTTGATCTCTCTCTCTCCTCTTCCTCTTTCCATCTCTCCCTCTTGTCCTCTTCCATCTCTCCTTCTTGTCCTCTTCCCTCCACATCTCTCATTTTCTCTCTCTGTCCTTCATCCATGTCCACCCATCTCTCCATCTCTATGTGTCACTCTCTGTCACTCTCTCTCTCTGTCTCTCTTGCCTATATCTCTCCTCTCTCTCTCTCTCCTTCTTTCTCTTTTCCTCCATATCTCATCTCTCTCCATCTATTGACCTCCCTCTCTCCTTCCCTCTCTTCTCTCTCCCCTTTCCTATCTCCTGTCCTTCTCTCCTTTACTCTTGTTTGCCCTTGTTCTCTCTTTCTCTTCTCTCTGTCCCTCCCTCTTGTCTGTCTTTCCCCTTCGTTCTCGTCTCACTCTCTCCTTTGACTTCCCTCTGTCTCTTCCTTCATCTATCCCCACACTTCTCTCTCTCTCTCTCTCTTTAGCTCTAGTCTTCCCTATATCTCTCTCTCTCTCTCTCTCTCTCATCCTCCTCTGTCCTCTCTCTCTCTTTCTGTCCCTCTTCCTCTCTCCTTTCTATATCTCTCCTCTCATCTTTTTCTCCCTCACTCATTTGTTTCTCCCCCTCCCTCATCTCATTCCTCCTCCATCTCTCTTTCACTCTCTTCTCCCCCAATCCCTCCTCTATCATTCTGTCTCTCTATCTCTCATTTTCCATCTCTTTCTCTCTTTCCCCCTCTCTCCTATATTCTCTCTCCTCTCTCATCTCTCTCTCCATCCATATCTCTACCTCTTTCCTCCCCTCTTTCTTTCTCTCTGTCCTCTCCCTATCTCTTCTCACTCTCCATTTTGACCTCCCACACTTTTTCTCTGTATCTCCCTCTATCTCTCCGTAAACCACTCTCCTCTCTCATTTTTATTTCCTCTCTCTTTCACTCTCTCTCCCCTCACCCCCTCCTCCTCTCTCTCTCTCACCTACTATCTCTCAGCATCTCCCTCTCTCACCCTCCTTCACTCTGCCCTCCCCATCTCCTCTCTCTTCCCTCCTCCCTCTCCTCTCTCTCCTCCACTCTGTCCTCCCCATCTCTCCTCTCTCATTTTATTTCTCTCTCTCCCCTTTCTTTTCCTCTTCTCTTTCATCCCTCCTTTTCTCTCCCTCTCTTTTGCTATCTATCACTCTGTCTTTCTTTCTCTCTCCTTTCACCCTATATCCTCACATTATATCTCTCAGCATCTCCCTCTTCTCTCCCTCCCTCCTCCTCTCTCTCCCTCCTCCCTCTCCTCTCTCTCTTCTCCACTCTGTCCTCCCCTATCTCCTCTCTCATTTTTTCCATCTTTCTCTCTCTCCCTTCACCCTGTATCCTCACTCCCTTTCACATTCTATCTCTCAGCATCTCCCTCTTTCTCCCTCTTCTCTCCTCCCTCTCTCCTCCTCCACTCCGCCCTCCCCCTATCTCCCTCTCCCCCTCCTCCCTCTCCACCCCTCCGCCTCTCCCCTATCTCTCTCATCTTTTTTTTCCATCTTTCTTTCTCTCTCTCCCTTCATGCTATATCCTCACTCCTTTTCACATTCTATCTCTCAGCATCTCCCTCTTTCTCCCTCTTCTCTCCCTCCCTCCCTCCTCCATTCTGCCCTCTCCCCCTATCTCCTCTCTTTCCCTCTCCCCCTCCTCTCTCTCTCCTCCACTCTGTCCTCCCCCCTCTCTCTTCTCTCATTTTTTTCCATTTCTTTCTCTCTCTCCCTTCACCCTATATCCTCACTCCCTCTCCCATCTCTACTATCTCTCAGCACCTCCCTCTTTCTCCCTCTTCTCTCCCTCCCTCCTCCACTCCGCCCTCCCCCTATCTCCTCTCTCCCTCCTCCCTCTCCTGTCTCTCTCCTCCACTCCGCCCTCCCCCTATCTCTTCTCTCATTTTTTCCATCTTTCTTTCTCTCTCTCCCTTCACCCTATATCCTCACTCCCTTTCACATTCTATCTCTCAGCATCTCCCTCTTTCTCCCTCTTCCCTCCCTCCCTCCTCCACTCCGCCCTCCCCCTATCTCCTCTCCCTCCCTCCCTCCTCCCTCTCCACCCCTCCGCCTCTCCCCCTCTCCGCCGCTGCCACCTTTTCTTTCTTATCATCCAACAAAAGCCAGAGAAGAGGCTCTATTTCCAGGCGCACACCTTGATTGTGAAGGAGCCAAAGCAGCTGTGTGATTCCTGAAGAGCCGTGTCTATAGTGAGCGTCGCACGGGGCGAACAAGAGCCGTGTGTGTCACCGCGATCCCCATACAGCCTCGAGATTAGCCCCGCCGCATTTCACCTGGCTTTTACCTCCACAACGCCGCCAACAAATGACCGAAAATGGAGGAAAAGTCCAATAGAATCTGCATCTTTCTATAGAGAACTTTGTCAGGTGTGTGTGTGTGTGTGTGTGTGTGTGTGTGTGTGTGTGTGTGTGTGTGTGTGTGTGTGTGTGTGTGTGTGTGTGTGTGCGTGTGTGGGTGTGTGTGTGTGTGTGGTCGAGGGGGGCGGGGGCGTTCGTACAGGTGTAATTGAAGTGGGAGGGGGGTCTCAGAACACGCAGGTGGATGAAAAGGCTCGTGTGTGTGGAGGCCAGGAGACGTTAAAGAGGAGACAGATACACAATGCTTCTCTATGGGAGACGGAGATTTACCCAGTCAGATCTGTGATCCCGACACGGCGCGGCGCAAACATGCTTTTAATATGAAACGATATCAAAGCGCCGTGCTAAGACGCCGAAGTGCTCTGGATGTGTACAACTTTGAAAAGATGTTTTTCTCTAGGGTTGTCTGAAGAATAGACTCGATGCTCAATAACACGAAACGATCATTTTGAAAGCTCTTTTTGGACAATATCGTAATTTTTTATAGAAAAAAAAACCACAGACTGTGTAAAGACGTGGACTGAGTGAGTGTGACGTCACCCACAGCTTCAGCTTCAGCCATATGAAGCTCATCCGGGCTGGAGCAGTTATAGCGGCTAATTTGAAGCCGGGTTTCATATTTGGAATTCCGACCTGCGAGTATCATAGCAACCAAAGAGCCAATCAGGAGCGAGGTTGTTGAAGCTTCAAGCCCGCACCGCTGGTTTCAATCAAAGCTGTTGCTAACAATGTACGATTTATTTACAAAAAATATATATTGTAACTGCACTGAACTATGTGGATTTTTTTTTTTTTATTAAAACTGAACAAAATAAAAATAAAAAAACAATGATTTTTTTTTTTTTGATTTTTTTTTTTTTTATACAGGTGGAAGATTTCAGGAACATTCACCAAAACCTTACATGAAGTCAAACAAAACAACTCAAAACATTCATTGACAAACTGTAATTTGAAGCTGGTTTAGCAACGCTGTCAATCAAAGCTGTTGCTAACGTTAGCTAGAGCGCCTGATTTGTCTGTTATTAATGTTCATATCTTGATTTACGGACACAACAGCGAAATAAAAACTCCACGTTCACATAGAGCGGGTTAATACGAACATTTTAAAACCAAAATGACGAGTTTGACAGCAGCAGTTACAGATTTTCAGTCCATTTTCCCTCATAGACATTTTCCGTCGTCGCTCAGGGCTAATCGGCTAACAGGCAAAGAACGACCACAAGACCTGTAAATGTATTTAAAATCTGTTTCCTGAAACTTAAAAAATCATTAAATTATTAGAATATTTCACAAAATTAAACATTTTAAATCTGAAAACAGCCGTGTTATGGATAGTATGAGTTAGCACATAGCGGATTAGCCACCGCCGTACCTTTCAAAACCCTTAATATCTGATTTTTTTTTAAGTCTATGTACAAAATTTATTAGAAATTTACTTCCAGAAACCAGTGCGGGCTTCGAAGTGGGTGAGACAGTTGAGCTGCTTTGCCGTCCCTCCACTTCAGCCACAAATAAACAAATAAACACCTCATAAAACACTCGAGAAACACAAAAACCCAGCGCAGACTTTTAAAACGGAGACTCGTCAGCCCCAGAGCCGCTGTTCAAACTGTGGACACAAGCTGCGACTTTCAGCTGTGTTTGTGTGAAGTCGTGAAGCTGTCGGCCCCGTGTCACCTGCGCCTGTGTTAGCTTTAGCCTGTCTGTTAGCTTTAGCCTCTCTGTTAGCTTTAGCCTCAGTGTTAGCATGTGTAGTGTGGGTGTTAGCTTTGTCCTGTCTGTATTTGCACTAAAGTCTGCCCAAAGCCACATCTGGTCCAGCGGAGATGGTGAGTCCAGCTCAAAAAACGACACAGACTTTGTTCAAAAGTAGCGACACGGATCACACAGTTTCTTCATTTTCCTCATGAATTTTGTGTTTTTATTTGTGTTTGCTCGAAAGCCGAAGCTTGAATTCGACAACTTTAATCAGGAAGTTACCACAAACACGGTAAAAATAACCCTTAAATCATAGGAAAAGTACTTTTAAGTTTCAGTCCTGTTCAGAAATGCAGTAAAGTAGAAAGTACAGATGCCCTACGCTCAAATGTAGTGAAGTAAAAGTAAAAAATATCACTGTAAAATGTACTTGAGTGAAGCAAAAGTACCTCAATTATAAGTATTTAAGTACAGTACAATGTTATATCTCAGTAAATCTCTTCATATTCAGATTTTGACTGTGCGCGTAACCATGGCAACTGTCTTAATTGCAAGATGTACGATTTATTTGCCAAAAAAGATATATTGTAACTGCACTGAGCTATGTGTATTTGTTTTTTTTAATTTAAAACTGCACAAAATATATACATACTTAACTAACATAAAATGGCTTCCATACTTAGCCATTTATTTTTTATTATTTTTTTATTATGATTATGATTATTATTATTTAATTATTATTATTTATTTATTATTATTATTATTATTATTATTATTATTATTATTATTATTATTATTTATTTTTTTTTTTTTTTTTTTTTTTTTTTTTTTTGTTTTTTACTTTTTTTTTTTTTTTTTTTTTTTCATGTGTGTATGTATGTACAATTATTTCTGTTCCTGTGCTTACCAATCCGGGCGAGAGGGGTGGGAGGTCTGTAAAATGTTAAAATTAAATAAAAAATATGAATAAAAAAAAATTTAAAAAGGAAAAAAAAAACTTGCACAAAATAAAAATAAAAAAATGATTTTTTTTTTTTAGTATCACAGGTGGAACATTTCAGGAACGTTCACCAAAAGCTTCAAGAAGTCAGACAAATCTCCTCCAAGTGAATCGAAACGTGTTAAAACAACTCCAAACATCCACTGGCAAACTGTAATTTTTTTCCATTCTTTTTCCAGTGCCCTGAGCTCGAGCAAAGACAAAAGAACGTCGCTCTCCCGAGTCGAGCGTAATCAGAAAAAGCGCGGCGCAGAAGCAGCAGCTGTGGCGACGCTGTGTTTGGTGGAACAGGTCTGAGCCGGAGAGAAGGAGCCCTCTCACCTCCGCGTCTGCTGCCAGCGCGAGATAAAGCTACGCTAGCTTCTCCTACACGCGCCGCTATCTGTTTTACACCAGGGAGAGGCTCGATAACGCTAGCACAATCACGCTAGCACAATCACGCTAGCACAATCACGCTAGCACAATCACACACAGAAACAGGACTCTGCTTTTCAGGCCCGTCAGACGCCCAGACAAAGACCCTGTGATGTGGTGTGGTGTTAGCGTGTTAGCATGTTAGCCCACTGCTCAGGGACCTTTCCATTGTGAAAAATCAAGTCCTGGACATAAAGAGACTGGTGCGCTTGGATTGTTCCAGTCTGTTAGCGGCGCAGCGTTTGACAAAGCAGAGCCCGGGTCATTTAGATCAGATAAGCTAATGTAGCGGCTAATCTTATGCTTTTTCGTTAGCATTAAACAATAAAAACATACCTTAAACATCGGCAAAAAACGTCAAATCCTCTAGTTTAACCCGGACCAAGACTCGCTCGAGATCTGGAGATAGGTCCTAGTGTACCTAAAAAGTATACCTCAGTAAAAGTATTAAAGTACTTGTTTAAAAATGTACTTAAAGAGGAAAAAGTAAAAGTATTTCTTGTAGATTTTGAGGTCTAATGAAGCTTCAAATTAAGAATAAAAACTATAATAAAAATACTTTTACTTTTCAGTCCTGTTCAAAAATGTAGTACAGATACTGCTCTCAGATGTAGTGAAGTAAAAGTAAAAAGTACCCACTGTAACACGTACTTTACTGGAGTACTTTACTAATTTTACTTCGTTACATTCCACCACTGTACATCACACGTACTTTAAAGCACATTTTTGAGCCTCAACGACACTTAAAAGAGAAAGAATATGGGATAGTTTGAGGAAGAAATCCAAAATCCCCGATGAGCTGAGTAAGAGCGAGCCACATTCTGCTGGAAAACGAAGCTTAAACGTTGAACTCAAAATCAAATGATCCAATTAGCAAAACATAAAGACGAAGAAGTAACTGTGACACCAGACCAAATGTAACATGAAACAGCGGCTAACACTGTAGTTTAGACCTTACCAACGTGTTCTGAAATGCAATTTGGGTCAGATTCCCTCCCTCTATCTCCATGGGGGCTTATTCTGCGTAAAAATCTTACAGTTTTGACCTCTACAAACATGTTTCAGAATGGTCTCTTGTGTCAGATGCCCTTCCCTCTGTCTCCAAAGGGCTTATTCTGCGTAAAATCTTGTAGTTTGGACCTATACAAACATGTTCTGAAATGCAGTTTGTGTCAGATTCCCTTCCTCTGTCGCCATGGGGCTTATTCTGCGTAAAGATCTTGTAGTTTGGACCTCTACAAACATGTTTCAGAATGGTCTCTTGTGTCAGATTCCCTTCCCTCTGTCTCCATGGGGCTGATTCTGCGTAAAATCTTGTAGTTTAGACCTCTACAAACAAGTTCTGAAATGCAGTTTGTGTCAGATTCCCTCCCTCTATCTCCATGGGGGCTTATTCTGCCTAAAAATCTTACAGTTTGGACCTCTACAAACATGTTCTGCAAAACAGTTTGTGTCAGATTCCCTTCCTCTGTCTCCATGGGGCTTATTCTGCGTAAAAATCTTGTAGTTTGGACCTCTACAAACATGTTCTGAAATGCAGTTTGTGTCAAATTCCCTTCCTCTGTCTCCATGGGGCTTATTCTGCGTTAAATCTTGTAGTTTAGACCTCTACAAACATGTTCTGAAAAACAGTTTGTGTCAGATTCCCTCCCTCTGTCTCCATGGGGCTTATTCTGTGTAAAAATCTTACAGTTTGGACCTCTACAAACATGTTTCAGAATGGTCTCTTGTGTCAGATGCCCTTCCCTCTTATCCATGGTGTCTCATTCTGTGTCAAGATGCAGTTGGGACCTCTGTCAAACATGGGGCTGATTCTGTGTACAAATCTTACAGTTTGGACCTCTACAAACATGTTCTGAAATGCAGTTTGTGTTAGATTCCCTTCCTCTGTCGCCATGGGGCTGATTCTGTATAAATATCTTGTAGTTTGGACCTCTACAAACAGAAGGGTCCAGTGTCTCCATGGGGCTTATTCTGCGTAAAAAATCTTGTAGTTTAGACCTCTACAAACATTTTCTGAAATGCAGTTTGTGTCAGATTCCTTTCCTCTGTCTCCATGGGGCTTATTCTGCGTAAAAACCTTGTAGTTTGGACCTCTACAAACATGTTTCAGAATGTTCCATTGTGTCAGATGCCCTTCCCTCTTTCTCCAGGGGTCTTATTCTGTACAAAAACCTTGCAGGACCTCTTGGACCTCTGCAAACATGTACTGAAATGCAGTTTGTGTCAGATGCGATTCCTCTATCTCCATGGGGTCTTATTCTGCATAAAAATCTTACAGTTTGGACCTCTACAAACATGTTCTCAAATGTTCCATTGTGTCAGATGCCCTTCCTTCTTCTTATTCTGTGTAAAAGCTGCTGACCCTGTAGTTCAGACCTCTACAAGCATGTTTCAGAAAGTTTCTTTGTGTCAGATGCCCTCCCTCTATCTCCATGGGGTCTTATTCTGCATAAAAATCTTGCAGTTTGGACCTCTACAAACATGTTCCATTGTGTCAGATGCCCTTCCTCTGGGTTTCCATGGGGTTTTATTCTGTATAAAAGCTGCTCATCCTGTAGTTCAGACCTCTACAAGCATGTTTAAGCAAGTTTCTTTGTGTCAGATGCCCTCCCTGTGTCTCTATCGGGTCTTATTCTGTCAAAAAGCTGCTCACCCTCCACAAACATGTTCTGAAATACACGGGATTCTCGTCTGGCACATCAAATTTCTACCTTCTCTTCTCCAGACCGTGATTCAAATGTGAACCGAGACTTGTTTTTAAGAGGTCGCAAATCAAATGAATCACAATAATTGTCAGAAACATGTCGATTCCATGTTTCCCTCCGTGTAAATGATGATTTCTGAGCCGCGCCTGTACTCACCGCTGTTATGTGGGAGTCGTCTGGAGCAGGACAGTCTCTTTGTGCGTTGACATAAAACATATTGACTGACCATATTCTGCATATGTGCCGCGGATGTCTTCAGAGGATAATAAAAGTCGTCTTTGGGGATATGGAAATCTCAGAGACAGTGGGATTTACGAGGACAGAACCCTGCGTGATGTGTCAGACCTGAGATTCAAAAGAACTTTATACGTCCCTCCTGAATCGTTCAAACGGCATCAGAATAAATAAAGATGTGATTAATGTCTATGTGAATATAAGCAGCAGGTGTCCGTATGACCAGCCACACTAAACAAACACACTCACGACGAAGAGGAGGATTACAGTTTCATATTTTTACTGATTTTGACTTATTTTTACATAATTTACTTACATTATTTAACAGTACAGACAGTTAAAACTCTGCATTTGGCTACTACAGGGATTAAACCACAGACTTTTTGTATAAATGGACGTAGCTAACCTGCTAGCCGCCGCGTTCTAAACAGGAAGTGACCATGTGCGCTCTTCCAGCTCCATCGACTCTGGCTCCTATTCACTTTCTATTGAAAAACTTTGGCCCGTCTCTGTAACTGCTTCTATGTTATAAACTGGCTCTTGTAGCTTACGTCATGTTATAATGTTGTTTTCCTCCTCAAAAGTAAAGGTAGTTTTCATGTTAACATCTCCTTTTACTTTTAGTTCAGTAGAGATTGGACATTCTAGAAAAATATCCAATTGACTGATATCTTCTAGTGAAGATGTGTGGACCAAACAAACCAAATTAATAGTCCTGGTTTAGTCCTGGTTTAGTCCTTGTTTAGTCCTTGTTTAGACCTGGTTTAGTCCTTGTTTAGACCTGGTTTAGTCCTGCTTTAGTCCTGCTTTAGTCCTGGTTTAGTCCTTGTTTAGACCTGCTTTAGTCCTGGTTTAGTCCTGGTTTAGACCTGGTTTAGTCCTTGTTTAGTCCTGGTTTAGACCTGATTTAGTCCTGGTTTAGACCTGGTTTAGTCCTGGTTTAGTCCTGCTTTAGTCCTTGTTTAGTCCTGGTTTAGTCCTTGTTTAGACCTGGTTTTTAGTCCTGGTTTAGTCCTGCTTTAGTTAGTCCTGCTTTAGTCCTGGTTTAGTCCTTGTTTAGACCTCGTTTAGTCCTGGTTTAGTCCTGCTTTAGTCCTGGTTTAGTCCTGGTTTAGACCTGGTTTAGTCCTTGTTTAGTCCTGGTTTAGACCTGGTTTAGTCCTGGTTTGGACCTGGTTCAGACCTGATTTAGTTCTTGTTTAGTCCTGGTTTAATCCTGCTTTAGTCCTGGTTTAGTCCTGGTTTAGACCTGGTTTAGCCCTGCTTTAGTCCTGGTTTAGTTCTTGTTTAGTCCTGGTTTAGACCTGATTTAGTCCTGCTTTAGTCCTGCTTTAGTCCTGGTTTAGTTCTTGTTTAGTCCTGGTTCAGACCTGATTTAGTCCTGGTTTAGTCCTGGTTTAGTCCTCCTTTAGTCCTGGTTTAGTCCTGGTTTAGTTCTTGTTTAGTCCTGGTTTAGTCCTGCTTTAGTCCTGGTTTAGTTCTTGTTTAGTCCTGGTTTAGTCCTGGTTTAGTCCTGCTTTAGTCCTGGTTTAGTCCTGGTTTAGTCCTGCTTTAGTCCTGGTTTAGTCCTGCTTTAGTCCTGGTTTAGTTCTTGTTTAGTCCTGGTTTAGTCCTGGTTTAGTCCTGCTTTAGTCCTGGTTTAGTCCTGGTTTAGTTCTTGTTTAGTCCTGATTTAGTCCTGCTTTAGTCCTGTTTTAGACCTGATTTAGTCCTGGTTTAGTCCTGGTTTAGTCCTGCTTTAGTCCTGGTTTAGACCTGATTTAGTCCTGGTTTAGTCCTGGTTTAGTCCTGCTTTAGTCCTGGTTTAGTCCTGCTTTAGTCCTGGTTGAGACCTGGTTTAGTCCTGCTTTAGTCCTGGTTTAGTCCTGCTTTAGACCTGGTTTAGTCCTGGTTTAGTTCTTGTTTAGTCCTGGTTCAGACCTGATTTAGTCCTGGTTTAGTCCTGGTTTAGTTCTTGTTTAGTCCTGGTTTAGTCCTGCTTTAGTCCTGGTTTAGTTCTTGTTTAGTCCTGGTTTAGTCCTGGTTTAGTCCTGCTTTAGACCTGGTTTAGTCCTGGTTTAGTTCTTGTTTAGTCCTGGTTCAGACCTGATTTAGTCCTGGTTTAGTCCTGGTTTAGTTCTTGTTTAGTCCTGGTTTAGTCCTGCTTTAGTCCTGGTTTAGTTCTTGTTTAGTCCTGGTTTAGTCCTGGTTTAGTCCTGCTTTAGTCCTGGTTTAGTCCTGGTTTAGTCCTGCTTTAGTCCTGGTTTAGTCCTGCTTTAGTCCTGGTTTAGTTCTGTTTAGTCCTGGTTTAGTCCTGGTTTTAGACCCTGCTTTAGTCCTGCTTTAGTCCTGGGTTTAGTTCTTGTTTAGTCCTGGTTTAGTCCTGGTTTAGACCTGCTTTAGTCCTGCTTTAGTCCTGTTTTAGTCCTGGTTTAGTTCTTGTTTAGTCCCTGGTTTAGTCCTGCTTTAGTCCCTTTGGTTTAGTTCTTGTTTTAGTCCTGGTTTAGTTCCTGGTTTAGTCCTGCTTTAGTCCTGGTTTAGTCCTGGTTTAGTCCTGCTTTAGTCCTGGTTTAGTCCTGCTTTAGTCCTGGTTTAGTTCTTGTTTAGTCCTGGTTTAGTCCTGGTTTAGACCTGCTTTAGTCCTGCTTTAGTCCTGGTTTAGTCCTGCTTTAGTCCTGCTTTAGTCCTGGTTTAGTCCTGCTTTAGTCCTGGTTTAGACCTGGTTTAGTCCTGCTTTAGTCCTGGTTTAGTCCTGGTTTAGACCTGCTTTAGTCCTGGTTTAGTTCTTGTGTTCTCGCCTCATTGTCATGTGTCACATGTCTCAAAGTTTCAGATGTAACTTGTGACTTTGTCGTCTGAGACTCGTTTATTTGGAGCGTCTCTCGATGCTTCAGTCTTTCATTCTATTTTAAATGGATTTCATCTTTTTTTCCATCCCCCCAAATATCTCCCAACTCTGAACCCTGGGAGCCGTAAACCTGGTCCCGTCTTTCTTCTCTCCTCTTCTCATCTCTCTCCTCTCTCTCCTCCTCTCCTGTCCTTCCTCACCCTCTCCCTCCTCTCCTCTGCTCTCTCTCCTCTTCTCCTCCCCTTTCCTCCTCTCCTTTCCCTCGTTGCTCTCTCCCTCGACCTCTATCTCTCTCCTCTCCACTACTCCCCCTCTTGGTCTCTCCTCCTTACCTCCTTCCCCCTCTCTGTCCTCTCCTCTCCCTCCTCTCCTCTCCCCCACCTTTCCCTCCCCTGAAGCCTTCTCCTCTTCTCTCCCTCCTCTCTCTCTCCTCTCCCCTTTTCCTTCCTCTTCCTCCTCTCCTCGTCTCCTCTCTCCTCTCTCTCGCTCCTTTCCCCCCCCTCTTCCTCTCTCCCTCCCCTCCATCCTCTTCTCTCCCTCCCCTCATCCTCTTCTCTCCCTCCTCTCTCTCCTCTCCCTTTTTCCCTCCCTTTCCTCCTCTCCTCTCCTCTCTCCCTCCTTTCCCTCCTCTCCTCTCCTCCTCTCCTCTCTCTCCTCCCTCCTTCCCTCCTCTCCTCCTCTCCTCTCTCCCTGCCCTCCTTCCCTCCTCTCCTCCTCTCTCCTCTCCTCTCTCCTCCCTCCTCTCCTCTCCTCCTCTCCCTCCTCTCCTCTCCCTCCTCTCCCTCCCCCCCCTCTCCTCTCTCCCCTCCTCTCCCTCCTCTCCTCTCCCTCCTCTCCTCCTCTCCTCTCCTCTCTCCCTCCTCTCCTCTCCCCTCTTCACCCACAAACACAGCCTCAGATTTCCAGCATTCACGCCTCGATGATTCCGATAATCCTGCTCCAAATACAATTCCTGGATCACCGGATTTAAATGACATTATATAGAAATTAGATTTTCACTTCCAGAGCAGCCGAACCTCCTCCGATTCCATCTTTTTTTCTAATTACTAACCCACTCCCTCGGTTTTCCCTATCCCCTGATCCCGCGTCTTTCCGATGCCATAGTGCGTTTTGTTCGTTCACTTTGAATACAGACTGGGATATTCTCCTCCGCACAATGCTCCCATTACAGCACAAAGAGTCAGAGCATCGGTGTATTGCCTCAGACGGCTCCCCGCTGAATCGGCTCCCCGCTGAACCGGCTCCTTCTGATTCATGTCCAGGGAAGATGTGAGAGAAAAGCCTCAGAAATAGTCTTGTGTACCTGGTCTGGGCCTCATTTATGTCTCGTGGTGTTAATAATAGCTCATAATTATCACACCGGTAATGACTCTGTGCACAACAGCAGCGCCTGGCGACCGCACTGTCAGCGTCACCACTTCCTGATCAGTTTTATCTCCGTGGCTGTGGCCTTATATCTGCGTAATCGTTCAGTGGTCCAGGTCCACGGGTGTATACTGCACTACTACACTCTGTCTGTGTCTTAAAAAATCTGATCCCAGTCAGCACTAAAACAAGACTTTCACATTTAACCCGACCTGGTACAGACCTGTTCAGTCCTCTCTGAGCTCTCATTCTGACCCAGTTTATCTTCAGATAGACCTGGTTTAAAAAGTCTGATCCTGGTTCAGTCCCGGTGTGACATGGAGACCAAAGATTCAGAACTTGGCTGAACAGTTTAAACAAAGATAATTTACAGATAAAGTTATGCAAATGAAGGTTGACGGAGCAGACAGGTGAGAGCGGGCTGTGTGCAGTGTCCTCGAGCGGGTCATGGGCAGCGAGGTCAGGGACGAGGAAGTCCGAACCGGTAAAGGTGCACTGGGTCAGAGCCTCCTCTCCTGTCTCCTCTTTTGCCTCCTCTACTGTCTCCTCTCCTGTCTCCTCTCCTGCCTCCTCTCCTGTCTCTCTCTCCTTTTCCTCTCCTGCCTCCTCTCCTCTCCTCTCCTCCTCCTCTCCTACCTCCTCTCCTGTCTCCTCTCCTGCCTCCTCTCTTGCCTCCTCTCCTACCTCCTCTCCTGTCTCCTCTCCTGCCTCCTCTCTTGCCTCCTCTCCTGTCTCCTCTCCTGTCCTCCTCTCCTGCCTCCTCTCCTGTCTCCTCTCCTACCTCCTCTCCTGCCTCCTCTCCTACCTCCTCTCCTGCCTCCTCTCCTGCCTCCTCTCCTGCCTCCTCTCCTGTCTCCTCTCCTGCCTCCTCTCCTTCCTCCTCTCCTTCCTCCTCTCCTTCCTCCTCTCCTGCCTCCTCTCCTTCCTCCTCTCCTGTCTCCTCTCCTGCCTCCTCTCCTGTCTCCTTTCCTGCCTCCTCTCCTACCTCCACTCCTGCCTCCTCTCCTGCCTCCTCTCCTGAAACACCTAAAACACTTTCTGTTCACAGTTTCTGTTTGTGGAGTGGGTTTATTGAGCTACAGTAAGTGTGCACTGTGCCTGAGACATACTTTGCATATTCCTTCAACTCTTAAGGGGTTTTCCACACCTATTGGCGTTCTGGCTCTCTATTGTTCTCTTTGTTCACATACAGACATTAAGACAACAGTCCAGTTTGAGTCAGTTTTGTTCGGTTTCACTCTTTTACCTGTAGGACACGTCTCTTAAAGGCAGAACATATTTCCTCTTGAATATCGTCGAAACAACAGAACAGAAACATAAAACTTCCCTCCCTCAGATTTACAGTTTAGTGCTTCTCCTGTTGATTCTCATAAGCCGCCATGTTTGTTTTGGCACAAAGGAACCAAGTGTTTTCCTGTGATTAGTTAATCTGCCTGTCAATCACTCCCCGTCTGAAACCACGGAGCCGAGACACGATCCAGGACAGACGTCTGTGAAGCGGAAGCAAAGTGTTTTCTGATCTGTTCTAATGTTTCCACCTGGAGTTGTGTTCTGTTTCATTCTCACATGTTTAACACACAAACCCTGCAGATCGAGGCTTCTTCTCACACTGAAAACACTCTGTTCCACCTTGTGATGTCATCAAGTGGTGATACAGGAAGTGCTTCAACTCCATTCACCTTTATTAGAATTATTTGATTCATTTTCAGCCCTTTGAAGCCACATCTGTAGTTTTAGCCTCGTTGGAACTTCTTCTCTCCTCAATGCGTCAGAGGGTAAAGACTTTAGACTTAAACTAATATATTTTGAAAACTCAGCAGCTCATGGTTATTCTGCTGAACTGTAGAGTAAAACAC
Organism: Periophthalmus modestus; assembly: GCA_019594935.1. NCBI lineage: Eukaryota > Metazoa > Chordata > Actinopteri > Gobiiformes > Gobiidae > Periophthalmus > Periophthalmus modestus. The sequence continues at coordinate 244,466 of JAIEZT010000016.1, read as the reverse complement.
TATATTTGAGGCTTTTGTTTTAATCAGACCTGTTCTGCAAAACAGACTTTTCAGATCTTTGGACCATGTTATTGTCATTTCTTCTCATTTTCCTCTCAAGTTGTATTTGGGGTGATTCATGGACTCCTGTTTTTGTTACATTGATTTTGTAAATATACAAATAATTTAAAAAAAAAAAAAAAAACTGATCACAAAAAGCGGAGGCTCGGAATGCATCAGTTCTTTTTTAGTCCTGATATATATATTTTTTTTTATTTAAATGCCTTTTTTATTTATTTTTATTTTATCTTATTTTATTTATGTTATTTATTTTATTTTATTTTCGTTTTAGTTTTTTTTCATTTTATTTAATTTCTTTTTTTATTTTATCTAATGTATTATTTATTTATTCATTTACTTATTTTATTTTAATTTTTTATTTATTTTATTTTATTTTTTTTTTTTTCATTTTATTTATTTATTTTTATTATTATTTTTTTTTTTTTTTTTTTTTTGGGGGGAACTCCTGTTTTTGTTACATTGATTTTGTAAATATACAAATAATAAAAAAATTATCACAAAAGCGCAGCTCGATTGCATCAGTTCTCATTTAGTCCTGATATATTTTCATTTAAATACCTGCAGTCACGATACCTGGATAATTACTCGAGTCATTATATATTTTCTGACTGTTTTGGGCAGAGCGTCGTGCACAGTTGCTTAACCCCTTCCTCTCCACAGCAGCAGCCCTGGGGGTCACTGGGTAATTTTCTCCATAAATGAGATCCATGATGCAGACAGAGCAGCAGCGGCACGAACAGAACGAGGACGGAGCGTGGGGCGGTTTATGAAAAACACCCGTTTTGTCCTCACCTCCGTAAAATAAACTCCATCATGTCCCGCCTCTTTGGATCCAGCTTCTCATCACAGTCACTGGAGGAACTTTTTGAAGACACCACTCTGAGTCGTTAATGAACAGTGTGGAGGGGAGCAAAGTAAAAGTAGTGAAGTACTGTATTTAAATAGAAACTTTAGGTATCTGTGCTTTACTTAAGTTCATTTTACAGTGGATACTTCCTACTTCAGTATATTTGAGACCAGTATTTTTGCTCTGGTATCTGTACTTTTACTTAAGTAACAAAATGGAGTACTTCTTCCCCCACTGTTATATAATTGTACTGGTCTATTACTGTTTTTAAAGGGCCAGTACCCCTTTTCTTCCACATATATTTGAGCAGATTGTGTCCTGTTCCAGCACAGATGTGTCTAAAGGTCAAAATAAATCCACTGTGTTCTGTCTGCAGCTAATTCAAAAGCGTTCTGTTGTATCATAATTAGCATGCTAGTTGTTGTTAGCTCTGGTCTCTGAAAGTTGCGAATAACACACACAAACTCATCATGGTGAAAAATTAGGGCTGGATGATCTCAAATAAGCAAAGTTCAATAACTTACAATAAGTGGAATTATTATTATTATATTATTATTATTATTATTATTATTATATTATTATTATTATTATTATTATTATTATTATATTATTATTATCATTATTATTATTATTATTATTATTATTATTATTATTTATTATATTATTATACATTTAAAAAATAAAAAGTATGCCTTGATTTTGTTCATGTGGATCCCAGGGAGGGGGGTAGGATGTGAACTTGAAATGTATTTGTTTTGTTTTTATTTTATTTTATTTTACTTTATTTAATTTAATTTAATTGTATTTAATTTAATTTAATTTTATTATTATTATTTTAACAATTCTTAATTTTATCATTTTTATAAAGTCTTAGTTTATTTTTTTATTTTATATTTTATTTGATTTAATTTCATTTTATTTTATTTCAATATTATTTTAACAGTTTTTAATTTTATTATTTTTTATAATGTCTTTAGTTTATTTTTTTTATTTTTTTATTTTATATTTTATTTTATTTATTTATTTTTATCATCTTTTTTTTTTTGTGGGGGAATCCTGTTTTTATTGTCTTGATTTTGTATGTACAGAAATAATTTTAAAAAATGTATCACAAAAAGAAAAAGGATGCTCTGAATGCATCAGGTACGTGACAGCCAGCATGCTAATCACGCACTTCCTGATTCACAAACAATAAAGCGCTTTAGAGCAGACAGTGGACATATTTAGACCTGAAGAGCTGCTCATACAGAAGATCTACAGAGACAGGACACGTTTAACTCGGGGAAAATCAGGAGCAGTTTCACTCTGAGTCGTCGACATGTGAATATTTCCTGGTCCAGGCAGAATTCCGGGTTGTATTTATGTAAATCTTTAGATCTAAACCGCGGTGATGTTATCGTCTGCAGATGTGTACGACTGAAATGTAAAAGAGACATATATGTGTTTGTGAGATAGACGCTCAGGCTTTGATGGAAATGTTTGAGGAGGTAACCCACGGCAACGAAACTCGAATTTATCTGCAACCGAAACCGCTCAGTGCGAATGTGAGATGAGTGATTATTATACAGAACATTTAGAGTTTTATATCAACCGAGTGTCACAGGAAGTGATTAAAGAGAGAGTAATGTGTAAAAGAGACTTTTTTATAACGTTCCCTCATTAAAATCATTACAGTTTAATACCCCATAGAAGTAAATACCTCCTCTTTAATACTCCATAGAAGTAAATACCTCCTCTTTAATACTCCATAGAAGTAAATACCTCCTCTTTAATACTCCATAGAAGTAAATACCTCCTCTTTAATACTCCATAGAAGTAAATACCTCCTCTTTAATACCCCATAGAAGTAAATACCTCCTCTTTAATACCCCATAGAAGTAAATACCTCCTCTTTAATACCCTGTAGAAGTAAATACCTCCTCTTTAAATGATTTCTTTGGGAAGTTGCTGTTTTAACTGTAGTACGACACAGATTTACCTTTAAACTCTGTTCTTTCTTTGTCCGTCGTCTGTTTTAAATATAATTGGCCGATAGGAGGTTGTGATGTCATCTCACTTTAATCATAGTCTCCTCCATCACGGTTCAGCGCTGCAGTGCATGCTGGGAGCCCGCTGTATGTAGATGGATGTGCTCTCCCCTGGGGCTCAGCTGGACGTCCTAAACAGGGGTCAAGGTGGGTCCTGTCCCCGACCATCACTCTCTCCTGGCGGGACGATTTACAGCCTCGCCCCCCTCCTCCCTCCTCCTCCTCCTCTTCTTCACCTCCCCTCACTCTTCCTGCTAAGCCCCTCCCCCTTCAGAGCACTATCACATCACAATCAGCTGCATCGCACTAATGAAACTACTGCACATACACCAGGTTTGTGAAGTTGTAGTGAACAGTTTTGTGTCATGCTTTTGTGTATTTATGGAGAGTTGTCATGGGTGATGTAACTTGTGGGCGGAGCCTCGTACAGAACAGTTTGAATGGGGTCCGGGAGTCTCAAGTCACAAATGAAACTGTATTTGTAGTGCTCACATCCTCCAACACCCTCCACCGCTCTGGGTGTTTATTCTGTGAAACCTCCTCTCTCTCCATCGCTCCTCCTCCCATGTTTCCCTGTGTGCCTCCTCTTCCTCTCTCTCCTTCCTCCTCTCCTCCTCCTCTTCCCTATCACTCTTTCTCGTTCCTTCTCTTCATTTCCCTCCCTGCTCCTCCTCCTCCTCTCTGTATTTGTCTGTGCTCCTGTGGTTCTCATGTGCCTCCTCCTCCTCCTCCTCCTCCTCTCTGTATTTATCTGTGCTCCTGTGGTTCTCATGTACCTCCTCTCCTCCTCCTCCTCCTCCTCCTCCTCCTCTCTGTATTTATCTCTCCTCCCGTGTTTCCCTGTGCCTCCTCTCCCTCTCTCTCCTCCTCTCTCTCCTCCTCCTCCCTCTCTCTGTATTTATCTGTGCTCCTGTGGTTCTCGTGTGTCTCCTCTCTCTCCTCCTCCTCCTCCTCTCTGTATTTGTCTTTGCTCCTGTGGTTCTTGTGTGCCTCCTCTCCTCCTCCTCCTCCTCCTCTCTGTATTTATCTGTGCTCCTGTGGTTCTCGTGTGCCTCTCCTCTCCTCCTTCTCTCTCCTCCTCCTCTCTGTATTTGTCTTTCTGTGCTCCTGTGGTTCTCGTGTGCTCTCCTCCTCCTCTCTCCTCTCTCCTCCTCCTCCTCCTCCTCCCTGTATTTGTCTGTGCTCCTGTGGTTCTCGTGTGCCTCCTCTCCTCCTCCTCTCTCCTCCTCCTCCTCTCCTCTCCTCCTCCTCTCTGTATTTGTCTGTGCTCCTGTGGTTCTCGTGTGCCTCCTCTGTCCCTCTCCTCCTCCTCCTCCTCCTGTGGTGCTCGTGGCAGCAGACCACGCTCCAGTGAAGACAGATCAGATGTGCTGCTCGTAAAACATCCCCAGGAAAGACTGCGACCTCCTCACCTTTCTCTCTCTCTCTCTTTCTCATCCCTTTCTCGTCTTTCTTCTCTCTCTCTCTCTTTTCCCCTCTCCATTATCCTCCTGTCTCTCTCTCTCAGATCTTTGTGTCCTCATCTCTCCTCCTTCCTTTCCTCTCTCCTCCTCACCTCTCTCTCTCCCTCTTTCTCCTCCCTTTTTCTCTTTTCTCTCTCTCTCTTTTCCCCACTCCATTTTCATTATGTATCTCCTCCTCCTCTCTCTCTCTCTCCTCTCTGTGTCCTCCTCTCTCCACCTCCCTTCTCTCTATGTTCACCTCTCTTTCCTCCACCACTCTTTCTCCCTCTCCTCTCTCTCCCTTTGTGATCCCTCTCTCCTCCTCTCTTCCCCCCTCTTCACCCCTGTCTCCTCACCCATCCTCTCCCTCCTCTTTCACTCCTCCTTCCTCACTTCTCCCCCCACCACTTATTCCACCCCCTTTTCTCCTCTGTCCCTTCTTCTCTCCCTCTCTCATCCCCCCTTTCTCTCTCTCTTCCTCCCCCACCCACGTCTCATCTCCTTTTAACCTCTCCCTCCACCCTCCTCTCTCCTCTCCATCCTCTCCTCTCTATCCCCTTCAGATCCCCCTCTCCTCTTTCCTTCCCCCTTTCTCTCTCCCCCTCTCCACTCTCCTCCTCTCTCCGCTCCTCCTCTCTCTCTCCTCTCTTGATTTGTTTTTCATTCTGAGCTGAAAGTTGCTCAAAAACACATTTAAAACACACGTTCTTCCTGTGAGCGGCTCGCCTCTCCACAGATCTGAACATGGCCTTTTAGCCTCACCTGTCAGTTAGAAAAACACAGATTTATTTAACCTGTTCAACATTTAAGAGCAGTGACTTTCACAGCAAGTTTCACCAAAGAAAAAATTGGGAGTGTAACCAGATCTAAACCAGGACTATAACAGGACTAAACCAGGACTAAACCAGGTCTATAGCAGGACTGAACCGGGACTAAACCAGGACTGAACCAGGACTATGAAAGGACTAAACCAGGACTAAACCAGGACTAAACCAGGTCTAATCCAGGACTAAACCAGATCTAAACCAGGTCTATAACAGGACTATTCCAGGTCTAATCCAGGACTAAACCAGGTCTATAACAGGACTAAACCAGGACTAAACCAGGACTAAACCCGGACTATAACAGGACTAAACCAGGACTAAATCAGGACTAAACCAGGACTAAATCAGGACTAAACCAGGACTATAACAGGACTATTCCAGGTCTACTCTAGGACTAAACCAGGTCTAGTCTAGGACTAAACCAGGACTATAACAGGACTATTCCAGGTCTACTCTAGGACTAAACCAGGTCTAGTCTAGGACTAAACCAGGTCTATAACAGGACTATTCCAGGTCTAATGTAGAACTAAACCAGGACTATAACAGGACTATTCCAGGTCTAGTCTAGGACTAAACCAGGACTATAACAGGACTAAACCAGGACTAAACCAGGACTAAACCAGGACTAAACCAGGTCTATAACAGGACTATTCCAGGTCTACTCTAGGACTAAACCAGGTCTAGTCTAGGACTAAACCAGGACTATAACAGGACTAAACCAGGTCTACTCTAGGACTATTCCAGGTCTAGTCTAGGACTAAACCGGGTCTAAATGTGGGCTACATAAATCCCACTGTAGAAATGACCCAAAGAAGAACAAAAAGTGCACAAAATTAACTCTAAATGAGACAAACCCACAAACTGAAGAGTCGTCCAAGTCCCCAGAATAGAACAGCATTTTGCCACCATGGTAAAGCTTTAAAAAACTAGCATGCTAACGCACACTTGCTGATTAACATAACGCCTTTATAATCAGTTGAAAAACAGTGCACAGCAGACTTATTTTGACCTCACAAGCTGCTTATACAAACATCTGTACTGGGACACACTTTGGGAACGTTTTAGGGTCTGGAGGAAGTGTCTGGGGTGAGGGAAGTCTGGGAGTCCCTGCTTAGACCAGCCTCGGATAAAAGGAAGAAATTGGATGGATGGACATGGGGGGGTAAAAACAGGTACCGGCCCTTTAAGTTGTGTTTTTCTTTTTTTTATTTATCGTTTTGTCATTTCAAAAGCAATCTTACCCATAATCCTTCAGGGCGATACAGTTCAACAACGGTAAAATTTTGTAACTCTGAAAAAAAAAAACCTCGAAAACCACCTTAAAAAACATAAGACACTAAAACTAGCCAACTCCCCAAAAGCGCAGTGTGTTTGCGATAGTAAAATGTCTTTATGGCCTGAGCATGTTCGTATGACGCCTATAAACAGTGATGCGTGTTAGCGTTAGCTCCATTAGCGAGTCCCTGATGAAGTCCTGATAATTCACTCTCGTTTTATGGGCTCGGGATGAGTAAAGCTTTGGCTCGTTTGAACAGAGGCCCGTGGGGTCGTTTTACTGTTTGCTATTTATGTCTTTTATTCAAGGTGATTGCAAAAAAAAAATCTTTCATATGTGGCTAGCGTCTCTGAAAAAAACAAAAAAAGTGGGTCCGTTAGCTTCCTGTTCCTGTTCAGATGGTATCGCTCTGGCTGGAATGTTCCACAGTGCGGCGTTAAATGTGTTGATTCAGTGACTTGGCTTTCAAAAACAGCTCTCCTCTCCATAGATCTAGCTCGGTTTAAGTTTAACGCCGTGCTAAGGTTGTCAAAAGTATCAAGAGTCAGAAAAATCACATTCTATTGGCTAAAGATCATCGTGGTATTGGGATCGATATCAGTTTGAAGTTTTAATATCGTGGCAGCACTAAGATAAACTGTGGAACATTCCAGGCTGAAGAAGAAAACTTATTTGACCCTGTGGTATTTTTTTTAACTTTTTTTTTTTCCTAATAAGCCGCCATATTTGTTTTGATACAGACGGACCATGCATGTCCCTGATTGGCTAATCCACCTGTCAATCACGCCCTCCTCACTTCACTCTCTGTTTAGCTCTCTCCCCTCCACTGCTTTCTCTCCTTCTCCTCTCTCTCTCCTCTTCACCCCTGCCTCCTCACCCCTCCTCCTTCTCCTCCTTCTTCCCTTTACTCTGCGACTCTTTCCTCTCTTCTCTTCACCTCTCTTTCTCCTCTCTGTCCCCTCGGATCCCTCTCTGCTCCCTTCTCTCTCCATTCCTTCCTCCACCTCTCTCCTCCTCCCTTCTCTCTCTCGCTCTCTCTTCCTTCCTCCCCTTCTCTCTCTCCTCTCTGTCCCCTTGGATCCCTCTCTCCTCCTTTCTTTTCTCTCTCCTTCCTTCCTTCCTTCCCTCTCTCTCTCTCCTCTCTGTCCCCTCGGATCCCTTTCTCTCTCTTGTCTCTGTCCCCTTGGATCCTTCTCTCCTCCTCCCCCTTCTCTCTCCCTTCTCTCTCCTCTCTGTCCCCTCAGATCCCTCTCTCCTCCTCCTCCTCCCTCTCTCTCTCCCTTCTCTCTCCTCCTCTCTCTCTCCTCTCTGTCCCCTCGGATCCCTCTCTTCTCCTCCCTTCTCTCTCTCCCTTCTCTCTCTCCCCTCTGTCCCCTCGGATCCCTCTCTCCTCCTCCCTCCTCTCTCTCCCTTCTCTCTCTCTTCTCTGGCCCCTCAGATCCCTCTCTCCTCCTCCCCTCTCTCTCTCTCTCTCTGTCCCCTCGGATCCCTCTCTCCTCTCTTCCTCCCTTCTCGCTCTCCTTCCTCTCTCCCTTCTTTCTCTCTCTCTCTCCCCTCGGATCCCTCTCTCTTCTCTTCCTCTTCTCTCTCTCCCTTCCTTCCTCCTCTCTCTTCCACCTCTCTCTTTCTCCTCTTCACCTCTCTTTCTCCTCTCTCTTTCTCCTCTCTCTTCCTCTCTCTTCTCCCTCCTCTCTTCCTCCTCTCTCTTCCTCCTCTCTCTTCCTCCTCTCTCTTCCTCCTCTCTCTCCTCCTCTCTCTCTTCCTCCAGATGCAGCTCCGTGTGTCTCTCTCTCTCTTTCCTCCTCTCTCCTCCCCTCCTCCTCTCTCTTCCTCCAGATGCAGCTCCGTGTGTCTCTCTCTCTTCCTCCTCTCTCTCTTCCTCCAGATGCAGCTCCGTGTGCCTCTCTCTCTTCCTCCTCTCTCTTCCTCCTCTCTCTTCCTCCTCTCTCTTCCTCCAGATGCAGCTCCGTGTGCCTCTCTCTCTTCCTCCTCTCTCTTCCTTCTCTCTCTTCCTCCTCTCTCTTCCTCCAGATGCAGCTCAGCATGTCTCTCTCTTCCTCCTCTCTCTTCCTCCTCTCTCTTCCTCCAGATGCACTTCAGTGTGGCTCTCTCTCTTCCTCCTCTCTCTTCCTCCAGATGCAGCTCAGTGTGTCTCTCTCTTCCTCCTCTCTCTCTCTTCCTCCTCTCTCTTCCTCCAGATGCAGCTCCGTGTGTCTCTCTCTCTTCCTCCTCTCTCTTCCTCCTCTCTCTTCCTCCTCTCTCTTCCCCCGGATGCAGCTCCGTGTGTCTCTCTCTCTTCCTCCTCTCTCTTCCTCCTCTCTCTTCCTCCAGATGCAGCTCCGTGTGTGTGTCTCTCTCTCTCTTTCTCCTCTCTTCCTCCTCTCTCTTCCTCCTCTCCCTTCCTCCAGATGCAGCTGTGCCTCTCTTTTCCACAGACCTGGCTGATGATTCACAGCTCCAGTAACTCCTCTTGTTGTATCTATATCTCACATTCTGCAGTGAACAGTGTCTCTATAAACCACCTCTGTCTTCCATCTCTGCAAAACTATGAATATGTTCAAGTGCCATGTTTTCGCCGCCATTGCTTTGTTTTTTACTTTCGCAATTCGCTCCATCCTTTTTGTGTTTATATCTCTCCTTTCGCAGACCTCATCTCATCTCTCTCTCTCTCTCTCTCCTGCAAAAGAAATGTTCCAATCTTCCTCAGACACATACAGTGGCCTCTCATTGAGTCGCCTGCTGTTCTGGTCCTGATCGAGCCATCACCCAGACAGAGGCAGACAGGGGGGCAGGCGGCGCACCATCCCATCCCCGCCGGAGTGCACTGTCACTGGGGGAGAGAAACAATCAGGCCCCCCTCCCGCCTCCGCACCTCCAGGAGACTCGGGCGAAAGGGGAGGATTGTCTGAGCAGAAAGAGGCACAAACATCTCAAAGCAAGTTTTAGTTTACTTTTAAAACAGCGTTAGAAACTGAGGGAAGGACTAAACCAGGTTTAAACCAGGACTAAACCAGGACTAAACCAGGACTAAACCAGGACTAAACCAGGACTAAACCTGGTCTAAACCAGGACTAAACCAGGGCTAAACCAGGACTAAACCAGGGCTAAACCAGGTCTAAACCAGGACTAAACCAGGACAAAACCAGGACTAAAGCAGGACTAAACCAGGACTAAACCAGGTCTAAACCAGAACTAAACCAGGTCTAAACCAGGACTAAACCAGGACTAAACCAGGTCTAAACCAGGTTTAAACCAGGACTAAACCAGGACTAAACCAGGACTAAACCAGGACTAAACCAGGACTAAACCTGGTCTAAACCAGGACTAAACCAGGGCTAAACCAGGACTAAACCAGGGCTAAACCAGGTCTAAACCAGGACTAAACCAGGACAAAAACCAGGACTAAAGCAGGACTAAACCAGGTCTAAATCAGGACTAAACCAGGGCTAAACCAGGACTAAACCAGGGCTAAACCAGGACTTATCCAGGACTAAACCAGGGCTAAACCAGGACTTATCCAGGACAAAACCAGGACTAAACCAGGTCTAAACCAGGACTAAATCAGGTCCAAACCAGGGCTAAACCAGGACTAAACCAGTTCCAGACCGTCTCTGAGTCCTGTGTTAGAACATGGTCTTGACCCTGAGTCTTCAGTCTAATCTAACCCGCGTGTGGGAGTCACTGTGTGGGAGTCACTGGCGGGTCTCTTTCTCCAGTCGGTTCAGACTCGGGTTGTTCTGGAGCTGCAGATGCATTTTCAGGCCTGGGTTTGTTCTATGAATGTTAAGTGGAATCGTCTTTCAACAAGTGCTCTGCGTCGCACTGTATCTTTGCATATAGACAGCCTCTTTGGTCCTGTCTGGCTCTGGTTTGGGCACAGGCACATTTCTACAGACGGCTGCAGCAGGGGACAGACTTACAAATCATACACTGCATTCACAATGGAGCCGCTTTGGTCCTGGTTTGGTCCTGGTGTAGACCTGGTTTAGTCCTGGTTTAGTCCTGGTTTGGTCCTGGTTTAGTCCTGGTTTGGTCCTGGTTTGGTCCTGGTTTTAGTCCTGGTTTGGTTCTGGTTTGGTTTGAGTTTAGTCCTGGTTTGGTCCTGCTTTAGTCCTGCTTTAGTCCTGCTTTAGTCCTGCTTTAGTCCTGGTTTGGTCCTGGTTTAGGCCTGGTTTAGTCCTGCTTTAGTCCTGGTTTAGTCCTGGTTTAGTCCTGGTTTAGTCCTGGTTTAGTCCTGGTTTAGTCCTGGTTTAGTCCTGCTTTTGTCCCGGTTTTGTCCTGGTTTACTCCTGGTTTAGTCCTGGTTTAGTCCTGGTTTAGATCTGGTTTAGTCCTGGTTTAGTCCTGGTTTAGTCCTGGTTTAGATCTGGTTTACTCCTGGTTTAGTCCTGGTTTAGTCCTGGTTTAGATCTGGTTTAGTCCTGGTTTAGTCCTGGTCTTGCTTTAGTCCTTGTTGGGAGGAGACTCAAAAACAGAAAAATCAGGCGTCTTCTTTCCCCGAGGTCGCTCCAGCTAACATTAGCAACAGGTTTGATTGACAGCTCTCTGCTAAACTAGCGGTACGACCAGGAAGGGGCGTTACTTTCAACATCCTCGCTCTGGATTGGCTCTTTGGTTGCTATGATACTCGTGGTCAGAGCTTTATTTGACTGGAGCCGAACGCTGTGGGAAACTGAAACAAATTCAGCTTTTTAATATGTTGTTTTTGGTGAATATAACATTTTCACCCCATAGAAGTGTAATACCTTGTCTTTAATAAGGCTGATTTCTTTAGTAAAGTCGTGCATTTATGTCTATGGTCCAAACATACAGCAGCCGCCTGGATCCTTTCAGTTTTGGGTGAATCAGGTTAACATAATCAGGTCACATAAATGCCCTTGTCGTATGAAAGCTCACAGTGTCCCCCTCTTGACTTCCTATTACTCCCGTGTTGTAAGTATATGAACCTCGGCCTCTCACGAGCTCATATCGGACCCCGGTATTTGTGAAACCGCGGCCAGGACAAAGAAGACGGGGTCGTGTGCCCAAATGCTTAATGTGAATCTTAATGGAGCCGGCAAAGTCATTATCTCCAAATCCGGTGAGCCCTCTGGAGTGGGGGGTGCAGCCGGGGCATGACTGGCAATCCCATCGGCAGGATTTGGGTGGTCCGCGCCAAATTCGCCCTCCTCATGCAGCCTCATACAGGTGCGAGGAGAGGAGGGGGGCAAAGTCAACGAGACGGGCCTCTGCCTCTTCACTTCAGACAAGGAGGTCAAGGCGGAGGGTTTGGAGGGGGTGGGGTGTGTTGAATTCGTTGTTAAATTCTTTCTTTTGGGTCGGCGACTGATGCCTGCACTACGGCCGTCATCACATTTAAAGTAGACACTGGGTTAGGCGTCTTGCTCTATGTTGTAAAGGTGTTTCCTCGTCACAAACCGACCTGGAGTTGTGTTTTGTTTCATTCACACATGTTTAACTCACACGTCCTCCACATTTAGGTGGAGTTCTTCTCTCAGACTGAGCAGCACTTTGGACAAACATCAATAAAACACAACTCCAGGTCTTTTTTTGAGGAGGTAACAACTTTATAACATGGCTTAAATCTCACAAAAGTCACTGTTTGTGTAATGGTCAGGACCTGGTTTGGTCCTGGTTTGGACCTGGTTTGGTTCTGGTTTGGACCTGGTTTGGTCCTGGTTTGGTCCTGGTTTGGTTCTGGTTTGGTCCTGGTTTGGTTCTGGTTGGTTCTGGTTTGGTCTGGTTTGGTCCCTGGTTCTGGTTTGGACCTGGTTTGACCTGGTTTGGTCCTGGTTTGGACCTGGTTTGGTCCTGGTTTGGTCCTGGTTTGGTTCTGGTTTGGTCCTGGTTTGGTCCTAGTTTGGTCCTGGTTTGGACCTGGTTTGGACCTGGTTTGGTCCTGGTTTGGTCCTGGTTTAGGCCTGGTTTAGTCCTGTATTGGTCCTGGTTTGGTTTGAGTTTAGTTCTGGTTTGGTAATAATTCAGTTGTGTTACCATAGCAACCATAATCTTATCAAGGGCCAGAATGTGTCTAAATTACACAATAGTCATGATTAGACTAAGACAAATAAATTATGACACATTTATTTAGTTAAATTAAGGTTTAAAACTGTCAAAAACGCCTTTGTTGTGCATGAACTGTCTCTGCATCATAGACTGTTTATGTAAATGGACGTAGCTAACCTGTTAAAAAGGAAGTGATCATGGCAGCGCTTCCGGCTCCATCGACTCTGGCTTCAATTCACTTTCTATTGAAAAACTGTGTCCTCTCTCTCTGTACCTGCTGCTGTCAGACTCGTCATTTTGGTGTTAAATGTTTGTATTAACCTCTCGACATCAGGAGTGTCCAAACTATTCTTATTGGCCCTCAGAGGTTCTATTGATAATCAGTACTTTTTACAGCAAATTTAAGTAAATCTAACAATATCACCTAAATAACATCACACTGTGTCGTCATACAGACCTAATAATAATACTTCAAGTCTAATTTAAACTATGTTAAATGCACCGTCTGAATTATCTACATGATCTTGTGTTTTTTTATTTCTCTTTTGTATCTGTAAATCAAGATATGAACATTAATAACAGACAAATCAGGCACCTTCTTTGACCCTGAGGTCGCTCCTGTTAGCCTTAGCAACAGGTTTGATTGACATTGTTGCTGTCAGCGTGAAGGGGCGTCGCCTTCAACAGCCTCGCTCTGGATTGGCTCTTTGGTTGCTATGATAGTCGCAGTCGAAATTCTAAATATGGAAATCGGCTCTGAATTAGCCGCTATAGCTGCTTTAGCCTCGATGAGCTTCATTCGTCTGGAGCTGAACGCTGTGGGTGACGTCACACTCACTTAGTCTGTGATTTCAGAGTTTCACGACATAAGAAGACAGATTCTGCGCTACTTCTGTATTTTTGCACTTTTACTCTCAACTTTCCCCCACAAACTGCCACTTCACTGACGTAAAACTCATATCTAGCACAGGTTCTATCCAGAAACAGACAAATGTGAAAACCTTTGACATGCCCCTTAACTTTCGCATCCATAAACCTGTAGTCTGCCTGTTATTTGAAAGTCCAAACACAACCCCGATGTGCAGTTGTCTTTCCAGAGCCTATAGTCGGCAGCATCTCCCCATCTCTCTCCCTCCTCTGCTAAAATGAGACCAGCACTGTCAGATTTACACACTCTGCGTTTCGAGCCACCCCTGATAATCCGGTCCCCGAAATAAATTGTCCCATTAAAATGAAATGTTGCCCATATAGGTTTAATAAATTGAAAACGCTTGTTTGAATCCGCGGTAATTTGGACCGAATCCCAGGCATGTAGCAAAGGCTCGGTCCAAACAAGATTATTTGCTGTGTATTATAATGCATGGATCAGTTTTTGTGTGGCCAAACCCCCCAATGCAACGTGAGCTTATTTATATGCAGTTATTCAGGTATGCAGTAAATTCCAATTACGTCTTAAGATTTCTATTTAGCATGAGGAGGAAATACGACAGGCTGCTTCTGTGTTTCAAGCAGCATTGTAAATCTTGTTAGCTCTTTGCAGAATATAGCCCCAAATCAGAATTCATGTCAGAGAAGCAGGGCGCGATGAGGTTTTAAACACTGCTAATGGTTTGAATGGGCGAAGGAATGGGACGACTTAATGTGAAAATGTTACTGTACCAACCGCAGCTGTTTGTAGGATGGTGTTTATGTCTGACGGAGGTATTTAAGGTACTTACGAATCAAACTGGGCCCAAATCTCACCGTCTGCGCCTCATCTGTACAGTATTATTAGAACTTTCATAACCAATCACACGTCTTTTATCAATCAGCTTTTTGCCATGTTTTAATGTATTTATATGTGTATGTCATTTTATCTTGTTCAGTGTCCTTGGGTGTAAGCAGAACTTTTAACAGCAAATTAAACTCTTTCTATGACTATATCCTCAAACATCACTTCACAGTGTGATACAGACTCAACATAAATGTGTTTCAAGCCTTATTAACACACAGCGGCTCTGTCAAAGCTGAGTTTTAAAGCACCGCACTGCACTGATCACCGTCTGTGACCCTCAGCTTTAAATATGCTTTGAGAAAAAAAGTTTGCGCACCTCTTTATTTGATTTAGACTGAATATTTCCTGTATGTATAAACAGATATAGCTAACCCGCTCGCCAACATGCTCCAAATATTGTGTGAAGTACTGTAGTTCCTTGGAGTTCTGGCTTCAATTCACTTTCTATTGAAAAACTGCTGCTGTCAGACTCGTCATTTTGGTCTTAAATGTTCGTATTAACCCTCTACATGATCCTGGAGCTTTTATTTCACGGTTTTGTCCCTAACATTAATAACAGACCCGTCACTTTTCTTTACCTGAGGTCGCTCCAGCTGTCGTTAGCAACAGGATTGATTGACAGCCAAACCAGCGGTGCAGGTGGGAGTGAGGAGAGAGTATCTTCAGCTGCCTCGCTCCTGATTGGCTCCTGATGTTCCAAATATGGGTCTCGGTTCCAGATTAGTCTCTATAGCTGCTCTAACCTGGATGAGCTTCATTTGACTGGAGCTGAACGCTGAGGGTGACGTCACGCTCACTTAATCTTTAAACAGTCTACTCTTTATACTATTGTACCTTTCTCAGTACTTTTCCTACACTATACTATACTTCTATTTGTGTAATACTGTTGACAGTGTAACAGGACGCAGAACACAATGGTCTACAGTCCCTCGGCCAATCAGGACGCAGAACACAATGGTCTACAGTCCCTCGGCCAATCAGGACGCAGAACACAATGGTCTACAGTCCCTCAGCCAATCAGGACGCAGAACACAATGGTCTACAGTCCCTCAGCCAATCAGGACGCAGAACACAATGGTCTACAGTCCCTCAGCCAATCAGGACACAGAACACAATGCACGCTCATACTCAGCATGCGAAATGACCTAAAAAAAAATCCACGAAACAGCAAAACCACGAAAGATGAACCGCGATATAACGAGAAACAACTGTAAAAGTTTCGGTTACTCTTCTCACAAGTGACAAAAGCTTTATGTTAACATTAAAGCAGACATATTGTTCTTGTGTTTGCTTTATAGTGACGATCTCTGACGCTCGTGGATCATTATGTTTTAGTCTGAACATTTTAAATCGCAATATTGATCTAAAACGACTTAATAAAAGAAACATGTCGCTGACGTCCGGGTTAGAAAACTGCAGTGTCCAATGAGAGCTGAGGTTTCCACCGTCACGATCACGTCACAGTCATGTAAAGGCGTTAGGTGTGTCTGGAATCGAACCCGCGACCTTATAACGTGCACCCCCGACCACACACGAACCGCAGCCCTCCGCCTCGTTCTTCTCCTTCTTCTTTTTAAACCCATCTCATCTCCTCCTCGTATTCCTCTGTTATGATGTGCAGATGAGTGGTGAACAGGACGCTCCACTGCCCCCCGCTTCGGACCCCCAAGGGCCTTAATCCCCCCGCGCCTCCCCCCCGTCCTCCCTCCTCCTCTCACCCATCGAAACCACGCTTTCCTTATGCATTAGCCATCCATCCCGCCCGCCTGACACCTCTCCAACATAAAACCCTGCCGCAGTGGTAAAATATTTCCCTCCTGGTGCAAGTAAAGCTTTGTCTGCGCGCTGATCTATTGGATATAAAAATAACGCGCAGGATTTCACGCGCGGCTTTACCTTACGCGCGCGCTACAGCCGGATGAAGATGGATGGAGGTGTGTGGGGGGGGAGGGGGGGAGGACGGGAGCGGAACGTCCAGCGGAGAGGCATCATTCAGCGGACTCCTCTCGCACCGCTCGGCCCCTCGCTGCCTGCGGAGCTCTGCTATTGATCAGCCAGGGCCATAATTAGGCTATGCACGGATTTGCTCTGTAATCGGCTTTGGGGGCGAACTCGGCGTCTTTTCAGTGGCCTCTCAAATATAATACATCTAAGAGAGGCGAAAATGAAAGTGCACGTGTGGCGGACGGGGCTGTTTGGCGGGAGCGATGACAGATTAGACCCGAGTATGTTTATGTCTCAATACAAATAAACCAGGGTTACTCTGAGGCCACTGTCTGAACAGAGGTGCAGACAAAAACAGTACTCGAGTAACAGTAACTCGAGTAGAAGTGCAAAGTAGTGGTCCAAGAGAGTACGAGTAACTTAAAGAAGAACTGTCGGGACGTATCATCTGATTTATAATGTGAAGAACGTGTAGTTTTAAGGATCAAACCTGAAATAATGAACATATGCAGTAATTCACAGGTGTTTTTTTTAAAATGAGGAAACTGAATCATGTCTGAAGGAGCTGCGGGAAACGCAGAAGTTCAGATGATTTCATATCGTCGACATAAAACTCACAGAGGGAAGAGGAACTGCAGCTTTTACTCAAGAGAGAGTACTGTTACTTCAGTACAAATGTGACTCAAGTAGGAGTAAAAGTGCTGATAGAAAAGTGCAATTTCGTTCAAAAGTTACTCGAGTAAATGTAACTTCGAACTCCGCCCCTGCAGCCAGGTGTCTCTAATCAGAAACGCCTGCCAGTCTTGTGTGATGTCACATAGTACTTGGAATTACAATGGTCACTAAAGACAGCACCAGAAAGCTGCAAAAGTTCTTAGTTTGCTCTAAAATTAGCCAAAAAGATTCTTTTTTCTTCCGCTTATCCGGGGCCGGGTCACGAGGGCAGCAGTGTAAGCACGGACTCCCAGACTTCCCTCACCCCAGACACCTCCTCCAGCTCCTCTGATGGGTCCCCAAGGCGTTCCCAGGCCAGCCGAGAGACATCGTCCCTCCAAAAAGGGACTAGGACTATTAAAAACAACCTTTATCGATGAAATATCTACCTAAAACTAGAAAGTAGCAGACCACACAAACTCACACTGAGGAGCAGCGACTCTACTCCGAGCTCTGCATCATTCACGCTACAAAATGTAACAGATTTATGGCTAGATTTACTCAAATATGTTCAGATTTCTGTGTAAACGTTGGCAAATATACCTAGTTTGCTCTAAAATTGCCAAAAAAATAACCTTTACCTATTAAATATCGATGTAAAACCAGAAAGTAGCAGACCACACAAACTCACAATGAGGAGCAGCGACTCTACTCCGAGCTCTGCATCATTCACTCTACAAAATGTAACAAATTTATGGCTAGATTCACTCAAAATATGTCCAAATTTCTGTGTAAACCTTCGCAAATGTACCTAGTTTGCTCTAAAATTACCAAAAAGAGAGTAGGACTAGGACTATTATTAAATCAAAAGCACTGGAACGAGGAGCAGCGACTCTACTCCGAGCTTCATTATTCACCTTCATTCTGCTGTGTTCAAATTTCTCACATAAACGTGTTCACTTTCCATGTTTTTTCCTCGCGTTTCTTGCGTCTGCGGCTTCTCTCGCGCCGCACTGTAACAGAATAATGGATATTTGATGTACTTTCCATAATAGAGCTTTAATAAAATCGGTGTTTTACATTTTAAACTTGCCATTTAGAACACACTTAATAAACTGGAGAACAGGCTGGTTTCATTTCTTTGCGATTATGCCTGTTTCTGTTGTAATCGTTTGGAGATTGGGGCTTCAATTTGCATCTCGCCCCTTTAAACGGCTCCATTTAAACACATACAGGCTTCCTTCACTATTATGATAATTATAGAGAGCTCCAAATTTCCCCGGCCCAAATCATGTTTGTGCGGCGCTTTCGGATCTATTGAAAAGCCCCCCGCTGTCTCCTTTAAACGCCTAATTAAAACGTGTGAAATTGTTGGCCATTAAAACAAAGAGAAAACGGGGAGAACAATGAGTTGTTTTCTGATGTGTGTAAAAAGCTTAAAAAGTCAGAGATACAAACACGGTGCAGACCTTTGGAGAGGCTCAAACAAACAGGGACATGTGGATGTTTAAGGCCATCTCTGCCTCGTATCTTTTTGTGTTTTTGTGCAGAGCTGCGGGGACATCGGTCTCGAACCAGAACCGAACATAATCGTCCAGTCAGATTTGTTTATTCCAGTGACGCCGGTGAAACGAGCTGATCAGTCGGACGTTTATCCCTCTCACCTCAGATTAAAAGTTTAGCTCTTTGCTCGTTGATTCTGCAGAAATCCGCCATGTTTTTCCGTCTCCTGTGAGATTTTGTTCCTTTCTTTCGCAGCCGTATTTGTTCTGATACAACGAACCATGCCTGTCCCTGATTGGCTGATCCGCCTGTCAATCACGCCCCTCTGAACTCTGGGAGATTCAGACTCACATGTTGGATTAAGACCCTGTTGTTTTATGTAACTTTTCCTTCTGTCTCCATGTTCAGGTTCAGTCCCGTTTTAGTCCCGGTTTAGTTCTGGTTTAGTTCTGGTACAATCCTGGTTTAGTCCTGGTTTAGTTATGGTTTAGTTCTGGTTCAGTCCTGGTTTAGTCCTGGTTTAGTTCTGGTTTAGTCCTTGTTTAGTCCTGGTTTAGTCCTGGTTTAGTCCTTGTTTAGTCCTGGTTTAGTCCTGGTTTAGTCCTTGTTTAGTCCTGGTTTAGTCCCAGTTTAGTTCTGGTTTAGTTCTGGTTCAGTCCTGGTTAAGTCCTGGTTTAGTTCTGGTTTAGTCCTGGTTTAGTCCTGGTTTAGACCTGGTTTAGTTCTGGTTTAGTCCTGGTTTAGTCCTGGGTTAGTCCTGGTTTAGTTCTGGTTTTATTCTGGTTTAGTCCTTTTTTTAGTCCTGGTTTAGTCCTTGTTTAGTCCTGGTTTAGTCCGAGTTTAGTCTGGGTTTAGTCCCGTTTTAGTCCCGGTTTAGTTCTGGTTTAGTTCTGGTTCAGTCCTGGTTTAGTCCTGGTTTAGTCCTGGTTTAGTCCTGGTTTAGTACTGGTTTAGTCTGGGTTTAGTCCCGTTTTAGTCCCGGTTTATTTCTGGTTCAGTCCTGGTTCAGTCCTGGTTTAGTCCTGGTTTAGTCTTGGTTTAGTCCTTGTTTAGTCCTGGTTAAGTCCTGGTTTAGTTCTGGTTTAGTCCTGGTTTAGTCTTGGTTTAGTCCCGTTTTAGTCCCGTTTTAGTTCTGGTTTAGTTCTGGTTCAGTCCTGGTTTAGTTCTTCTGTCTCCATGGATGTCACTGCACTGTCTGGATTGTTTCATAGTACAGCATTAAAATTGTCTGTCTCCATGGAAACAAGCAGGTGATGCCAGGCCAAGTCGCATCTGTGAAGAGGCGACCCCCCCACTCCAGTGAGTCGGGTTAGTCCCAGTATGTCTTCAAACATATATATGTATATTTTTTGCGATAAAGAATCCTTTGAAACACATGAGTTTAATGCCCTACTGTGGAACATTCCAGGCAAAGCAAGAGAATTTTAAACAGGTGCCACTAGAAAGTTACATAGTGTATCTTTAAATTGGGGTTCGGTTATTTTTGGTTCAGTTTAGTACAGTTTAGTTCTTCTTAGTCCTTGTTTAGTCCTGGTTAAGTCCTGGTTTAGTTCTGGTTTAGTCCTGGTTTAGTCTTGGTTTAGTCCCGTTTTAGTCCCGGTTTAGTTCTGATTTAGTTCTGGTTCAGTCCTAGTTTAGTTC
Source organism: Periophthalmus modestus (assembly GCA_019594935.1). Classification (NCBI taxonomy): domain Eukaryota; kingdom Metazoa; phylum Chordata; class Actinopteri; order Gobiiformes; family Gobiidae; genus Periophthalmus; species Periophthalmus modestus. Next base: position 224,468 of record JAIEZT010000016.1, on the reverse strand, counting down.
TTCTGTCTCCATGGATGTCACTGCACTGTCTGGATTGTTTCATAGTACGGCATTAAAATTGTCTGTCTCCATGGAAACAAGCAGGTGATGCCAGGCCAAGTCGCATCTGTGAAGAGGCGACCCCCCCACTCCCAGTGAGTCGGGTTAGTCCCAGTATGTCTTCAAAGATATATATGTATATTTTTGCGATAAAGAATCCTTTGAAACACATGAGTTTAATGCTGTACTGTGGAACATTCCAGGAAAAGCATGAGAATTTTAAGCAGGTGCCACTAGAAAAGTTACATAGTGTATCTTTAAATTGGGGTTCGGTTATTTTTGGTTCAGTTTAGTACAGTTTAGTCCTTCTCTAGTCCTTGTTTAGTCCTGGTTTAGTCCTGGTTTAGTCCTGGTTTAGTCCTAGTTTAGTCTTAGTTTAGTTCTGGTTTAGTCCTGGTTTAGTCCTGGTTTAGTCCTTCTTTAGTCCTAGTTTAGTTCTGGTTTAGTCCTGGTTTAGTCCTTCTTTAGTCCTAGTTTAGTTCTGGTTTAGTTCTGGTTTAGTCCTTGTTTAGTCCTGCTTCAGTCCTGGTTTAGTCCTGGTTTAGTCCTTGTTTAGTCCTGGTTTAGTCCTGGTTTAGTCCTAGTTTAGTCTTAGTTTAGTTCTGGTTTAGTCCTGGTTTAGTCCTGGTTTAGTCCTAGTTTAGTCTTAGTTTAGTTCTGGTTTAGTCCTGATTTAGTCCTGGTTTAGTCCTTCTTTAGTCCTAGTTTAGTTCTGGTTTAGTCCTGGTTTAGTCCTGGTTTAGTCCTGGTTTAGTCCTTCTTTAGTCCTAGTTTAGTTCTGGTTTAGTCCTGGTTTAGTCCTGGTTTAGTCCTTCTTTAGTCCTGCTTCAGTCCTGGTTTAGTCCTTGTTTAGTCCTGGTTTAGTCCTTGTTTAGTCCTGGTTTAGTCCTGGTTTAGTCCTTGTTTAGTCCTGCTTCAGTCCTGGTTTAGTCCTGGTTTAGTCCTAGTTTAGTCCTGGTTTAGTCCTGGTTTAGTCCTGGTTTAGTCCTGGTTTAGTCCTAGTTTAGTCCTAGTTTAGTCCTGGTTTAGTCCTAGTTTAGTTCTGGTTTAGTCCTGGTTTAGTCCTAGTTTAGTTCTGGTTTAGTCCTGGTTTAGTCTTAGTTTAGTCCTAGTTTAGTTTTGGTTTAGTCCTGGTTTAGTCCTGGTTTAGTCCTAGTTTAGTTCTGGTTTAGTCCTAGTTTAGTCCTAGTTTAGTTTTGGTTTAGTCCTGGTTTAGTCTTAGTTTAGTCCTAGTTTAGTTTTGGTTTAGTCCTGGTTTAGTCCTGGTTTAAGTTGGATGGAGTTTTTCTTTTCATTCTGGATAGAGCAGCCATAGTGGCCCTCTGTCGCTCCGTCTCTCCTCCCCTCCTCCTCCTCCTCCTCCTCTCTCTCTCTCCTTTCCTTCTGTATCCCTCCTCTCTTTCTCTCTCTTGTTCCCTCTCTCTATCCCTCTTGTCCCTATGTCTCCTCCTCTGTCTCTTTCATCTCTCCCTCTCCTCTCTATGTCCCTCTCCTTTCATCTACCCCTCCTCTCCCTGTTTCTGTCTTTCCTCTCTTCTCCCCCGTTCCTATCTCTCCTTTTACCTCTCCTCTCTCGCTCTCTCCTTCCCTCTCTCTCTTTCTCTCCCTCTCTCTCTCAGATATTGGTGGAGGCGGGGTCTCGTACTCTGGCTCCTCCTCAGAGTTGTGGGTACAGGAGGCAGCAGATATCGTGGGAGGGGGGTCTCGTACTCTCGCTCCTCCTCAGAGTTTTGGGTACAGGAGGCAGCAGATATCGTGGAGGCGGGGTCTCGTACTCCAGCTCCTCCTCAGAGTTGTGGGTACAGGAGGCAGCAGATATCGTGGAGGCGGGGTCTCGTACTCTCGCTCCTCCTCAGAGTTGTGGGTACAGGAGGCAGCAGATAGGGTGGAGGCGGGGTCTCGTACTCCAGCTCCTCCTCAGAGTTGTGGGTACAGGAGGCAGCAGATATGGTGGAGGCGGGGTCTCGTACTCTGGCTCCTCCTCAGAGTTGTGGGTACAGGAGGCAGCAGATATGGTGGAGGCGGGGTCTCGTACCCTGGGGCGTTCATATCTCACAGGGAGTGCTTATCTGGGCACATTATAGTGTAATCATTAGTGATCCTGGCCCTTCACCCCGACTCCAGAACAAGCCACAGAGTCATTAATCTAAACTAAGAACCAGACCTCTGCACAGAACTGTGCAAGAACTGAGGGACGTGGAAGTCATTTTAGTCCTGGTTTAGTCCTGGTTTAGTCCTGGTTTAGTCCTGGTTTAGTCCTGGTTTAGTCCTGGATCAGTCCTGGTTTAGTCCTGGTTTAGACCTGGTTTAGTCCTGGTTTAGTCCTGGTTTAGTCCTGGTTTAGTTCTGGTTTATACCTGGTTTAGTCCTGGTTTAGTCCTGGTTACGTCCTGGTTTAGTTCTGGTTTAGTCCTGGTTAAGTCCTGGTTAAGTCCTAGTTTAGACCTGGTTTAGTCCTGGTTTAGTCCTGGTTACGTTCTGGTTTAGTCCTGGTTTAGTCCTTGTTTAGTCCTGGTTTAGTCCTGGTTTAGTCCTGGTTTAGTCCTGGTTTAGACCTGGTTTAGTCCTGGTTTAGTCCTGGGTTTAGTCCTGGTGTAGTCCTGGTGTAGTCCTGGTTTAGTCCTGGTTTAGTCCTGGTTTAGTCCTAGTTTAGACCTGTTTTAGTCCTGGTTTAGTCCTGGTTTAGTCCTGGTGTAGTCCTGGTGTAGTCCTGGTTTAGTCCTGGTTTAGTCCTGGTTTAGTCCTGGTTTAGTCCTAGTTTAGACCTGGTTTAGTCCTGGTTTAGTCCTGGTTTAGTCCTGGTGTAGTCCTGGTGTAGTCCTGGTTTAGTCCTGGTTTAGTCCTGGTTTAGTCCTGGTTTAGTCCTAGTTTAGACCTGGTTTAGTCCTGGTTTAGTCCTGGTGTAGTCCTGGTTTAGTCCTGGTGTAGTCCTGGTGTAGTCCTGGTTTAGTCCTGGTTTAGTCCTGGTTTAGTCCCGGTTTAGTTCCGGTTTAGTCCTGGTTTCGTTCTGGTTTAGTCCTGGTTCAGACCTGGTTTAGTCCTGGTTTATTTTTATCTTTCCAAATATTAGACTAACCTCAGTTTACACGTGTTAAGTGTTTTACTGTCGTTATATAATCTGACTCATAACCTGCTGTGTCCAGCCTCAGTGGGCGGAGCTTCAGAGTAGAACTGCCCCGCCCATCACACAGGTAACGTCATTATGGTGTAAGATACATCCTCACTGACTTTGTTTTAGCAACTGAATAAAATGCTCAGAGTCGAACTTTATATTTACGTTACATAATTTCACGTCTTTATTTAATATTCTTAATTTTTAAAGTGAGGGTATTATGAGAAATAGATTTTTTTTCACGTTCTCCCATGTTATAACAATATTTCCTCATCAAAAACATATCAGAAGTCATTTAAAATGTCGTCCATGCATGTTTAAGTAATCTAGTGATCTCTCCCAGGACTTGTTCAAACCCTCCTCTTTAATACCCCGTAGAAGTAAATACCTCCTCTTTAATACCCCGTAGAAGTAAATACCTCCTCTTTAATACCCCATAGAAGTAAATACCTCCTCTTTAATACCCCGTAGAAGTAAATACCTCCTCTTTAATACCCCATAGAAGTAAATACCTCCTCTTTAATACCACATAGAAGTAAATACCTCCTCTTTAATACCCCATAGACGTAAATACCTCCTCTTTAATACCCCATGGAAGTAAAATACCTCCTCTTTAATACCACATAGAAGTAAATACCTCCTCTTTAATACACCATAGAAGTAAATACCTCCTCTTTAATACCCCATACAAGTAAATACCTCCTCTTTAATACCCCATAGAAGTAAATACCTCCTCTTTAATACCCCATAGAAGTAAATACCTCCTCTTTAAGTCGTAACCTACCCAGAAATAAAACATAAGTTATTATCCTCATCATTTACAGTGTGAACATGTGGGTTTTTGGGTCTCCACAGTCGTATCTGTTCGGTTCTTTTACACATTAAATACACAGACTATGTTTCAGATATTTTGCAGTAAACCTGAGGTGACGCCAGCTTAAAATATATTGTCAATTTTCTATAGAAGCTTAGTGCGTTTATAAAGGCTGAAGGTAATGTGGAGTCATTGTCTTTGTTTATGGCCTATTTACACAATCCGACCTTAACAGAAATAATATGCTCATTTTAAACTCTCCACACTGACTAATCCTTTAGCTCTGAGCTCTTACTCTGACAAAACGCCAACGACACAGAGCCACGGCTCTCACGGAGTCACAGAGACGCGTGAGTGAGTGAGGGAAGAGCGTCAGGTTCAGTTTAGACCTGGTTTAGTCCAGATAGAGACCTGGTTTAGTCCAGAAATAGACCTGGTTTAGTCCAGAAACAGACCTGGTTTAGTCCAGATAGAGACCCGGTTTAGTCCAGATATAGACCTGGTCTAGTCCAGATAGAGACCTGGTTTAGTCCTGATAGAGACCTGGTTTAGTCCAGATATGGACCCGGTTTAGTCCAGATATAGACCTGGTTTAGTCCAGATAGAGACCCGGTTTAGTCCAGATAGAGACCTGGTTTAGTCCAGATATAGACCTGGTCTAGTCCAGATAGAGACCTGGTTTAGTCCTGATAGAGACCTGGTTTAGTCCAGATAGAGACCTGGTTTAGTCCAGAAATAGAGACCTGGTCTAGTCCAGATAGAGACCTGGTTTAGTCCAGAAATAGACCTGGTTTAGTCCAGAAACAGACCTGGTTTAGTCCAGATAGATACCCGGTTTTAGTCCAGAAATAGACCTGGTCTAGTCCAGATAGAGACCTGGTTTAGTCCTGATAGAGACCTGGTTTAAGTCCAGATACCTCCCCGGTTTAGTCCAGATATAGACCTGGTTTACCTCCAGATAGAGACCCCGGTTTAGTCCAGATAGAGACCTGGTTTTAGTCCAGATATAGTAACCTGGTCTAGTCCAGATAGAGACCTGGTTTAGTCCTGATAGAGACCTGGTTTAGTCCAGATAGAGACCTGGTTTAGTCCAGATATAGACCTGGTCTAGTCCAGATATAGACCTGGTTTAGTCCTGATAGAGACCTGGTTTAGTCCAGATATGGACCCGGTTTAGTCCAGATAGAGACCCGGTTTAGTCCAGAAATAAACCTGGTTTAGTCCAGATATAGACCCGGTTTAGTCCAGATATAGACCTGGTTTAGTCCAGATTTAGACCTGGTTTAGTCCAGATATGGACCTGGTTTAGTCCAGATATGGACCCGGTTTAGTCCAGATATGGACCCGGTTTAGTCCAGATATAGACCCGGTTTAGTCCAGATATGGACCCGGTTTAGTCCAGATATGGACCCGGTTTAGTCCAGATATGGACCCGGTTTAGTCCAGATATAGACCCGGTTTAGTCCAGATATGGACCCGGTTTAGTCCAGATATAGACCCGGTTTAGTCCAGATATAAAACTTGTTTAGTCCAGATATAGACCTGGTTTAGGTCTGATATAGACCCGATTTAGTCCAGATAGAGACCTGGTTTAGTCCAGATAGAGACCTGGTTTAGTCCAGATATAGACCCGTTTTAGTCCAGATATGGACCTGGTTTAGTCTAGATAGAGACCTGGTTTAGTCCAGGTATAGATCTGGTTTAGTCCAGATAGAGACCTGGTTTAGTCCAGATATGGACCCGGTTTAGTCCAGATAGAGACCTGGTTTAGTCCAGGTATAGATCTGGTTTAGTCCAGAAATAGACCTGGTTTAGTCAAGATATAGACCTGGTTTAGTCCAGATATAGACCTGGTTTAGTCAAGATATAGACCTGGTTTAGTCCAGATATAGACCTGGTTTAGTCCAGATAGAGACCTGGTTTAGTCCCAGTTTAGACCCAGTTTAGTCCAGATATAGACCTGGTTTAGTCCAGATATAGACCTGGTTTAGTCCAGATATAGACCTGGTTTAATCCAGATATAGACCTGGTTTAGTCCAGATATAGACCTGGTTTAGGTCTGGTATAGTCCTGGTTTAGACCAGGTTCAGTCCTGATATAGTCCTGGTTTAATCCTGGTTTAGTCCTGGTTTAGTCCTGGTTTAGTCCTGGTTCAGTCCTGGTTCAGTTCTGTTCTCGTGCTGTTTCGCTCTGGTTTATTTTATTTTGATCTTTTCGTGGGGGCATTCCTCTCAGATCTTTATATAAATTCAGAAGGCTCAGTCCTGGTTCCTTCTCTTACCACACAAGTATAAAACAGAGCTGTATGAGCCGGTGGCGTGGATACAATTCGCCCCCTAGAGGTCCAGCGCGCACTCTGCTGCCTCTGCGCTTTCACTGTAGCCCCGTGAACGCGCCGAGTAAGACAGAAAAGACAGAAACAAGTCCAAAGTGCGCACAGGCCCTGGTGTTGTCTTCATATGAGGTTAAGCAGAGCGGCTTAAGTGGGTGGAGGTGCGCGGAGGCGGGTGGAGGTGGGGGTAAGGCGAGGCTTGACTCACTGAGAAGGGACAGCTGTACGCGGGTGATCTATAAAGCGCATTGGATTTCTCTCTGCGCGCGGGCCGGGACCTCCAGTCTGAAAAGTCTGGAAAATGTTTGCGTAAAGAGTTGCTGTCGGCTCAATAATCCAGTGCGGTCACATCATCGGCATATGTTTGGGTGTTGATCCGAACAACGAGGAGGGGAGGGCGGCGTGGAGAGAGGCAGAGGGACGAGGGGAGAGGAGGGAGAGGAGGGGGTGGCACCGGGGCAGTCACGGCTCGGAACATATCGGTCAATGGGAGCAGGCGGGAGGGAGTGGATGTGTAGACACGGCAGGTTGCTAATTCAACACTTTCCTCGGTTTAGGGCCTTTTCGCGCCTTTACGGGAGGGGAGCGCGCGCACGTGGGAGGGTGGGGAGTGACTGGCAACACTGGGCTGGACTGGATCTATCTGTAGACCCCCTTTCTCTCCAAATTCATTGTGACACTAAAGATATCCCGTGCGTAATTGGAACAGCCCCCTCCCTTTACCAACACTGTAAAGACACAGGTTTGTACATTTTCTGAATTAGCTTCGTTGACCCTAAAAAAAAAAAATCTTCATGACATTTGGAGATGGTGGGACTGGCAACATTGGCTGGACTGGTTTTGGGTTGGTTCTCCAAATGCATTGTAAGAACATGCATATCCCGTGCGTAAATATGGAACTATAAACAGATTTATACATTTCCCGAATATATTTTTAATTTATTTTTATGTAATTAGCTTCTTTGACAGTAACAAATCTTCCTAACATTAGATTGGGCTGGAATGACTCTATCTGTAAACCCCTTCTCTCCAAATCCATTGTAAGTCTAAAGATATCCCGTGCGTAATTGGAACAGCACCGACCTTTTACCAACATTGTAAAAACACAGATTTATAAATGCTCCTTAATATATTTTTAATGTTATTAGCTAGTGTATCTTTTAGCTACATTTTGACACTAAGAAACTGAAAACCTTCACACACTGCATTAGATTTCTAACATTTGGAGATGGGGCTGGTTCTGTCGACCCCCTCCTCTCCAAACGCATTGTAAGAACATGCGTAACCCGTGCGTAAATTGGAACTATGCGCAATTACGCACAATATAAAGACACAGATTTATAAACGCCCTTGATATTTGTGTTTATGTTATTAGTTGGTGTATCTTTTAGCTTCGTTGGCACTAACAAACTGAAGACCCATCATTCATTGCGTTGGGCTGATAACATTTGGAGATGGTGGGACTGACAACATCCTCCTCTCCAAACGCGTAAATTGGAGCTGTATCTTATCACACTATAAAAACACAGACATTTTACGTTTCCTTAATATGTTTATGTCGTTTTTTTAGATTTTCATAACATTTGGAGACGCTATGAATTGACTTATAAAGGCAAAGCATAGAAAGTAATCACATTTTAAGATTTTTATGATTTAAATTTGAACCATTTTCCTGTTTCATTATAAACTATACGACACAGAGCGTTCATTTTGGGGTTATTTTTGTGCGTAAAAATGTAAAATCACTGCAGTTTTAAATGCGCAGATATTAACCAGTTTGTTTTTTCTGCAAATAGAATAACACATACTTTAGTATCACAACTCAGTTTTATAATACTGTGAAAGGAGAGCGCGTAAGAGGTCGAATCTGTTTCCGAAATAAACGACATTGTAGTTGGGAGTGATCAATGCGCGCTCGTGTTAATTATGAATGCCCGAAACCGCCGGCTATAATTCTTGTGGAGAGCGCGCGGATCTGGGGGGAATAACAACTCCACAGCGCTCGTGTTTCTTTCTCTGCCAGAGTATTTTATTTCGACCCTTCACTTTTCCATCTGAACGTCACATTTTACGCACGCGCCTCCCCCCCGTGCCGTACGTCTTATCGCGTGCTCCTTGTATTTCTCCAAACCAGCTCTCTCCTCTCCCCCCTTCTCTCTTCTCCTCTCCCTCCTTCTCTCCTCTCCCCCCTCTCCTCCTCTCTCTCTCTGTCTTCCCGGTATTGTCGCGGTGGCTCGTGCGCCTGAGCCTCGAGCCTGCAGCGAGATACAGACAAATAAAACGTGTCATGGCTAGAATGGATGATTGCGCGTGCATCTTCACAGCCTAATTCATTATCTGCAGATTAATTATCTCGCCGTTGTCGCAGTTCATTCGCGTGCACTTCATAAAGCGCAAATCTCAGGGGCTGCGGGTTTTTTCAGGAACAGACCCGCAAAGTGTGCAAACCGAGGCCTCGCTCGTGCGCTGTCCGAGGTGCTACTTTTGGAGATTGTCTAAAAAAAATGCGTAAAAAGCTGTGGATGAATCTGAAGGCCTGAACAGGACAAAGAGAACGAGATGCCAACCTATTTGAGCAGGACAAATGGTTAAATCCTGTCACTCAAATGCAAACACAGAGTAGATTTAGCCAAAAACACTGGGTAGATAAGAAGTAAATGAATTTTATGTTTAAAATATGAGATAAAACAGATTTAAACCAGCTTCATTCATATTGTAAGAGCGAAATGTACCAAATGGCACGAGGTTTTCCATATTAGTTTTGAAGATTCCTGTGTCTCAGTGGTTCAGTTGTATTTAAAAATGTTGAGTCCTGGTTTTCCTCAGATAAAACGTGTCTTCATTAAATATGTGAGGCTGTTGTACTATTTTAACACGCGTGTTAATACAGAACTGTGGGTTTGTGGTTTTACGCACGGGCTTAGATTCGCTGGAAATGTGCTTCTAGATAAGATAAGATAACACTGTGTTTTATTGGCCTAATTAAATCCTTTACAATGTTTATTTTCAACCCAAAACTGCGATAAAATGTTTAAATCACTCATAATCTGCTGTGGCATTCTTTAGTTGAAGTCCAGACGCGCGCGTACTGAGCCGTGCCAATAAAGTTCTCTGCGTCTCCGTCTTTTACGCACAGGCCCCGCGTGCAAGGCCTTTTTTTTTTTTTTTTTTTTTTTTTTTTTTTCCAAACGCAACCTAAGTCTGCTTTTGTTTACCGCACTGAGCCTCGCCACAAATTCCAATTTACAACTGCAGGCTTCACCCGGATGGAAACGTGAGAGTGAAATATATTGCGATTGGGGGATTACAGTTGCTGAGGTTAAAACCGTTTTTTTGCATTTAATAGTATCTTTGCCTGGAGGGAGTGCAGATATTTTTAAGCCTATATTTTGATTTATATTCGTGGATTAGCCTTCTCCTGTGCGCCTCTTTCTTTCTCCGTGTCTTATTCTAAATCGGGCGCAGATTATCCGCAGTGACGCGCTATCGAGGCATCTCCCAGCGCTTCTGCATGAAAACAACAACAACTTTCTCTGTTAACATATGTTTAACACTGGAGTTTGGGCCCGGGGTGTGCCCTGTCTGTCTCTCCACTTATATTTCTCTCCTTCTCTCCATCCCTCTCTCTGTTTTATCCTGTAGAACTATGTCAAAGGCCTAGAAGCGTCATTTTGCGTCTATTTCAGCGCCAGTTTCCTATTTCCTATCGACTCTGTAGTTACATTACGACCACATGCGTGTTCTGCAGTAACTCCTCTCTGTCCTTATGCTAAAATCCTGAAACTGTTGGCTGTCTTGAAGCTCCTGGCGTCACGTGATCGCATCCTATTCCACCGCTGATTGCCCCGCGTCTGTGCGTAAATACGAACCGCCCAGTTGTCATGGAGCTCAATGACCCCAATGCTGCTCGGTCACACGCGGGTGGAAACGCGAGCAGATGCGACACCCACAGCGGAGAGGAGGAGAGGAGGAGAGAGGGAGAGAGGGGGAGAGGCAGGGAAGACAAAGTCAAGTCAATAATGCCATAAAAGGTAGGGAAGAAAAATGGTCGCCAAATGAGAAAAGCCCCGTGAGGATGAGCGCGAACGAGGGCCCCGCGTTTTGGAGCTTAGAGCCGTGAAGGTTGGTGAGGGGTGTCCTTTGCGTGACGTGCGTGGCAGATGCGTGATCATTTTGCGTAACTACGGGCGGGATTAACGGGAGAAAATAAACGAGCCCCGTCTGACCGCCTCCTCTGAACTCCGGCGTCATTTTGAGGCAATTCCCCGGATAACAAGCCCCGCTCACCCCGCGCCTCACCCAGACAGTAAATAGGTAGTTTGAGGCCTGCTCCACGTGCTTTTTTTTGTGTGTGTGTGTGTGTGTGTGTGTGTGTGTGTGTGTGTGTGTGTGTGTGTGTGTGTGTGTGTGTGTGTGTGTGTGTGTGTGTGTGTGTGTGTGTTTTTGGAGACGCTTTAATGCCTGGTCCGAGGCGCGCGCGGCTGTCAACTTTCGAGCCTTTTCACTTCCGCGTCTCTGTCGCGTCACAGCAGCGCCGTGGCACGCGCTCTGCAACACACAAATGAGGCTCAGATGAGAAGCTGAATGAACATGACTTTACATCAGGAGAATCTGTGACTCTGAAGAACCTGCCTGACACACGGAGCCTCAGCCTGGACCCAAAGTAAAACGCTTCTGTTCAAATGTGACTCACTGTGATGTGTTTTAAGACTGTTTTTAGTTTATGACTCGGCTCAATTTTGTATTTTATTGTATTTTATTTGATTTTTTCCTTGTCATTACGCAATAAAACACGAAATGACGCTGAGTCCACGTGCGCACAGCTGCAGGGGCCACAAGGTTTATTATTTATTAATAATAAAATGTAAAAAAAAAACACCAAGAATTCATATTTAAACGTGGAAAGCTAAATATTTAGTTATGCATTTGCTAAAACTTTATGTAAATTTAACAAAACGAAGATAAAAACTGACCCCAAGACTCTATATCCCTGTTTTTCTTATTTCTTTTCTTTTTTTTTTTTTTTTTTTTTTAAGCAGGCACATTATGATGTAAGTTCAACTCTTATTAAAGTAATGACTAAATACTCTTCAGAAAATAATTATTACATTTATTTTCACTCACTCAGCTCATTTAAATCTCCGCGTAAACCTCAAGTTAACACTTTAAATTTAACTCAAATCTGTATTTTCCCAATAAAACTTCTGCTTTTTCTGTCTAAGTCGGTGTTAAATCACCGTCCAGATGATCCGTGTGTTAGCTCCTGCTGCAGCTCAAACGGAGCCGTGTCCCCGCGCCTCTCCGTGGGTCCGGTACCTGCTCCGCTCTGCCTCTTCTCCTCCTCGCTCCTCCTCTGCTCCTCCTCGCCTCCTCCGCGGCTCCCCTCGCGCTCCTCCGCCCTGCTCCGGTCCCGGGGAGCGTGGCTTTGGCGCGGGTGTTTTCTTGTGTGTGTGTGGCATGGACCGTACCGGGAGACGCGCTCTGGCCGTGCTTTACGGTGACGGTTTGGTTTGGACGCCGTTCAGGGCTCAACGAGCGCGCTGATTGGTCCGCGCGCGTCGTGACGTCAGAGGGCTGGGAATAAGGCTAGTTGGAGGGAGCCGTAGGTGCAAAGGCAGTGTCAGTGGAGAACCAGAATACACAACGAGGTGGAGGGCATCCCGTGTAGCAGCCAGCACCACTACTACTACTACTACTACTGTTACTCCTACTACTACTACTACTACTACTACTACTACTACTACTACTACTACTACTACTGCTGCTGCTGCTGCTGCTTTACGGCCGGTACCAGCTGCGCCAGAGGAGGACACAGCTCAGTGTGGTTTCGTGTTTTGTTTTTGTCTCCGGGTCTTTCTGGTTGGATTTGGTGCCATGTCAGAGCCCACCGCGGTCTCCCCGGGCGCGTGCGTGACAGCTGCGCCCTGAACGCGTCTGACCCGCGCGCTGACCGGCACCTCGCGCTCCTCTCCGGCCGATGCGCCACAGCGGAGCAGACAGCGCCACGAGCTGAGCCTCACCCCGGACTCGAGGCGCCTCTTTTGGACCAGAAACAGGAGCAGAAACAGGAGCCGAAAAAGGAGCAGAAAAGGGACTTGTCGTTTTGTTCTTTTGTTTGTTTACGCAGCGGCGCAGGACGCGCTGGTTCCTGGAGGTTTTACCCCGTGGCGCTGTGACTGGGCTCGGCTGGCGCACGGACCCGCGGCTGGAGGGGCTTTGGCCGGACACAGCAGCTCACACTCTCGGTCCATGCCCTTTCCCCCGGCGCTGAGGGCATAGTCCGCGGTCCGTGTTCAGTGTGGGGCGCAGAGCGTGAAGCCCGGAGCCATGGTCCACTGCGCCGGCTGCGAGAGGCCTATCCTGGACCGCTTCCTGCTGAACGTGCTGGACAGAGCCTGGCACGTGAAGTGTGTGCAGTGCTGCGAGTGCAAGTGCAACCTCACAGAGAAGTGCTTCTCTCGAGAGGGGAGACTCTACTGCAAAAATGATTTCTTTAGGTAAGCGCGCGCACAGGAGCAGTGCCACTGACCGGGCTGAAGCAAGAAACAGAGGAAACAGGGAGGAAATAGAAGAAACAGGGAGGAAACGGGAGGAAACAGGGAGGAAACAGAGAGGAAACAGAAGAAACAGGGAGGAAACAGGGAGGAAACAGGCAGCGGAGGGTCAGAGGAGCCGTGGACCCGGGGACACTATTACTCTTTAATATAATTCTGTACCAATAGAATTTAGTGTCTTTTATTTCTGATACAAAAAACAAACAGTGTTTTAAATTTACAATAATTTCTGAACATTTCCAAACGCACAAGAAAATATCAGAAAATATTAGTTTTAACGATTAGATTTAATATAATAATAACTTTAAAGTTTCTCGTCACGTCCTGTATTTTTATTCAGTTTTAATTCTCTTTTAGTATTTTACTGCAGCTCTTTTCCAGGTCAATAAGATCAAAAAGGCGAAGTGTAATAAATGTGTCCAAAGAAAATACAAAAATACAAAATGTTATTTGAAAACTCCAGTTTAAAAATCTGAAATATATTTAATATATTTATATAAAATGTGAGTTTCCTGGAGCTGCACAAACATGTGTCTCTGCAGCGCGCGCCTCATTGTGTAAAAGAGCCGTTCACCCTCAGGTCCTTTTGATTCTTTTCACATTTTACAAATATTTATCTGTTACAGCGACGAATACGGTTTGAAATCTCAAATATTTGAATTAATTTACAATAATAATGAGACGTAGTAATGACAAAAAGAGGCTGAACATAAAGAGACCAGCAGAGACTGAACAATGGGGTCCCCGCTGCTCCTCGTGGACTCACCGTTCACACCGTTCACACCGTTCACACCGTTCACATTTATTTATTTTTATCAGGAAAAAATGAAACTAGACAAAACAAAAGTAATTTTATATTTATTTATATTTGATTTTATGCTGGTTTATGGAGAGTTTGTGCTTTTTACTCCCCGGTTTGTTGTAAATAGCTGATATGAGGAGAGGAGTTGTGTTTGATCTGAGCCTCACAGTGCTGCGTTTGGGTGCGCGTGCTCACCCTGTGGTCACCCTGTGGTCACCCTGTGGTCACCCTGTGCTCACCCTGTGCTCACCCTGTGGTCACTCTGTGTTTCTTTGTGCTTTTCTTGTGTTTATTTGGATGTGGACTGCAGCCCGGGGGCGTGCTCGAGCTCCAGCCAGGCCTGAGCTTTGATTAGCAGCACGTAATTAAAAGCTTGTTAATTTGGATTCTCATGCAAAGCGCCGGACAAAGCGCGAGGGCCCTAACATTAAAGACACGTGCGCCTGGCCGCAGCGGGAGGGGGCGCTTCGTTAGCACAGCGAGGAAATGACACTTAAGGCGTGGAGGGTGACTCGGGTCCAGGGGCCAAAGGCGAGCGCGCTCTGACAGTCCGGCTGAGGAGCAGGCGATAAGTGGATTTGAATAAACCAGCGAAGATCAGCTCCAGACAAAGCAATCACAGCCCCGCGCGGCCAATACACATCACGAGCCCCGGTGATGGACGCACAGCCACCGGCGACGCACGACATAACACACAGATAAAGTACAGACAGATTTAAGGACTGGAGTAGCTGCTAAAAAATATGTATAAACCCAAAAGGAGAGCGCTGAAAGTGTGACAGCTCCAACTGAGGCAAAAGAGGCTGGATTACAATGAAAAGCTATTATTTTACCAAACAAAAGCCGCTGTAGATCACTGGACAAACACATTATGTAGCAGAGTTTGTTCTCAATCAATCTGACATCAGCATAACTTCAGCAGCTCTGGACTCAGGGCTGGTTACGCAAATAGTGCCCGTGCGTAAAATACATCTCCAAGTTTAGTTCAGTTGATTTTTGAGCTGGATGTGTGGAAATAAACAGGACGAAACTAACACAAGGCGTAACAGTCACTTTACAGCATTTATATTTGTAATTATTGTTGTCCAACTTCTGTCAAATCGCATTAGAAAAAAAAAAAAATCCCAAATGCGTAAATATTCGTTGGTTTCAAAATTACGCACGACGCCCTTTGTATTATTCAAATTTGCATCATAATTATGTTCACTGTATATTGTCTGTATTATATCATTTGAGCTAAGAGGCCATTTCCCTGCCCGTGTCCTCGCTGAACACGAGTTATGTGTCGTGAATCTCCTGCACAAATGCGTAAATGCGTCAGAGCTGCTTCTTTCAAGAGCGGGTTGTTTCTGCGCATTAACGAGCTCCATTTAGTCTTAAATACACTGTGCGCCATCTGGGCCCGTTTACCATCCGCGCTCCTCTCGAGTTCAAATCTCCAAATGCTCTTGTACTTATTTAAAAGTGCGGGTTTCATGTTCATTCTCTGCTCTCTGATTTTATTTACACGTGGTAATGTTTAGATCTTTCTCTGTATAGTTTTATATAAGTTTTACGCACAATCATGTCCTCATTTCTTTAGCATTTGAGTGACAGCCTGTCCTTATAACAAACGCAAATTATAAATATATATATAGGCCATCATCCAGTGCACATTTAACCTTTTTTCTTTGGTTAATAATTGGATTGTGCCTCTGTTATAGTTCATTGGACACGTACTTTTACGCATATGATCTCTCCCCGCCTTTATAAATGAAGTGTATTCTGCTGTTGTGCTCTTGGGCAAGACACTGTACCCTTATGGCCCTTTTGCCTCCTCGTAGAATTGTGTAGGATTGTGTATAAATATATGATGAGTGTGTTTAGAGCAGTTCTTATAAGTGCTTTGAGATTAAAAGCGAAATAAATGTGAAAATTTGCCTTTTACGCATTAGATTTTTGCGTGCGTAATAATGTCCGTGCGTAGTACCCAGGCTTCTTCTGACCAGGCTTCCCCTAAACCAGGCTTCTTCTTCACAGGCTTCTTCTTCTCAAGCTCCTTCTAACTGTGTCTTCGTCCCGTCCCTTTCTTCTCAGGCGCTTCGGAACCAAGTGCGGCGGGTGCGCGCAGGGCATCTCTCCAAACGACCTGGTCCGCCGCGCCCGGAGCAAAGTGTTCCACCTGAACTGCTTCACGTGTATGATGTGCAATAAGCAGCTGTCCACGGGTGAGGAGCTCTACATTATCGACGAGAACAAGTTCGTGTGTAAAGAAGACTACCTAAGCAACGCCTCGGTAAAGGACACCAACCTCCTCTCAGGTACGGGCCAAGGCGCGCCACGCGCTCTGTCAGGCAAATAGAGCAAGTTTTTGAGGGGAAAAACAGAACAACAGCAATTGTCTAAATAAATAACCTGATTTAGCTGGCTGGTTTGTGCTGTAAAACTACTCTTTCTGATTGTCCGAGAACATAGAGCCTCCAATGACGCACAAAACCTCAATATAAAAATGACTTAAACGGTTTTACTCTGAGATCTGCGCTTCCTCCTCATAAATTTGCTTTTCGTGTTGCTCAGAATTCTGGTTCGCTGTACTTTTACACCACGGGGTAACAAATGCCATTTTTTTACGATTCTTCTAGTCTGTTCTTGTGTTGGTTTAATTAAAATGAGGGCCTGGGAACGCGCTAATTGTTAATACGCGCGTGTAGTGTTGTGTTTGAGTAAATATAGCGGGATAATTAACCTTGTCATAAATATAAACGAGGCGGTGCAGCGTTTGTGGGTTTCATTTTGGGTTTTTCTGCTGGAAATTCCATATAATCGATAAGAGCGCACTGACACCTGCTCCCGTCTGAGAGAGGGACGGACCCGGGACACTGTGAGACCGACAGACCCAGAGCGCGCGCGCCTCTGTGTGTGTGTGTGTGTGTTTGGAGACAGCGCGTGCACGTGGAGGTAAATTGTGATGGATGTGACGCGTTCAGTCCCGCGGAGGCTTCATTTCCACGGGCGTCTGAACAACAATGTGCCGCTTATGTCTTTGTGCGCGCCGCTAATTTGCTCCAATATTTGGAATAACGCCACGTGCAGGCCCCGCGCGTCACTGGGACAATCCTACCACGCATCCAGGGGTTTAAACACAGGCCTAAAGTCGTGCGTAAAATCACTATAACGGAAGAGAAACGAGGGTGAAGTTTAGCGGATTGTCATCATAATGTTATTTACAGCGAAATGACACAAGCGCAGGGTTGGATCACGGGATGGTTGCGTCTAATCTCCAAAGAGTATTGCGCAAATAAGACGTGTGTGCGCAAAGCCTTTCAAATAAATGTAGAAAACTCAAAAGTGTCTTACAAATACCGATTATTAAATGTGTTAACGGTGTTTTTTAGACTATAATTTCTTGGCACATCCCTGTCCACTGTGCTTACTCTGTACTTTTATGTTTTAATGAGCCAAGAAAACCTACAGATCAATATAAAAATGAGCTAAGAATCATCTACAGACCGATACAACATTGGAAACATGGATGTAGTTTGGCTCAGATCATAATTTCGTTCTGTGCGTAAAAGCGCAGTAAAGGCCCATCTTTGGATAACATCTTTTAAAACGCCACTGGCGACGTGGCCTAAATGACGCGTCCTAAATGCACTTTTCATTATACTTTTAACCCAGATAAATATCATTGTTCTGAAAATAAACGCCACGTGTGTGTTTTTTTCTGTATAAACGTGTTTTACGCACATTACAAAAACCTCACTGACCAACGTAAGGTTTTAAAAATGTCAAGTTTGGTTTTCTTAGCGCGGTGCTGCTGTCCAAACTCCAAACTGATGCGCAAAACCAACTTTAAAGTGCAGAATGTCGTGTGAATGTGCTCAAGAGTTATGCGTAATGCTTTTATGACCCTTGCGTCACTGGCTCCGGGTTAAAGGTCATGCGTCTTTAATTGACCAGTACATCAGCGCAGGCACGAGGCTTGTCATACTTATAATTTCTCACATCTGATTGATTTTATGACGCACATTCAGGGCACTCTCCATCTAAACCCCACGTACCGCCGCTGACTGACTCTCCCCGTTTTTTTTTTCTTCTCTTTTTTTGTGTCTTTCCTTGTGCAGTGACCGCGTGCAGCGACCCCAGCCTCTCCCCGGACTCCCAGGACCCGCTACAGGACGACGTGGTGCTAAAGGACACGGAGATAGCGGCGCTGTCCGACAAAGAGACGGTCAACAACGAGAACGATGACCAAAACCTGGGCGGGAAAAGGCGAGGCCCGCGGACCACCATCAAAGCCAAGCAGCTGGAGACGCTCAAAGCCGCGTTCGCCGCTACGCCCAAACCCACCAGACACATCAGGGAACAGCTGGCCCAAGAGACCGGGCTCAACATGCGGGTCATTCAGGTACAACTCACCCCCAAAAAACCCAATAACAACACTGAGAAACACTTCAGATCTGTGTATCAAGATGAGGATAAACCACACAGCAAATACGCTAAAATTACGCAGAGAAGCTCAAATTTGGACATCAGCGTGAGGTTAACACAGATAAACTTACTTATCTTGTCTTATTGTGAATTTATTTAGCCAAAAAACAACATAAGCAAACGTGATAAAAACGTAAAAGCAAAAAAACAAGGAAATGGGAATTATTACAACACCTTGCGTAAAGTATGTGCGAACTTTGGGCCTTTACGCATTTACGTGTCTGTTCAAAAATAAACGCAATCTGTATTTGGTTAGATTAAGTTTAAATATATATATTCTAGTTTTCTGATGCATCATTGTCACTGTTAAATATCTCCTGTTAGGCCTTAGATGCTAAGGTCCGTCTGTAAAAATGGACATATCTGTGCGTAATAGCGTCTCCACACAATTACGCACAGATATGTCCATTTACGTCCAGATACGTTTATTTTAAAAATAGTGGTTCCCCAAAGATGTATCTGCTTTTTAAAACTATCTCAGGACTCTTTTAAAATAGTAACTTGCTTGAAATCACAAAACTCTGCACTTAAAGAATATTACAGTGAAAAAAAGAAAAAAAAAAAAGTCTATTTAAAAGTCTACAGAAAAGTCTATTTATTCCACCGCTGTAACCACGTGATGTTCCCGCCTCTGTGCGCACTGCTGCTTTAACCACAGCCAAACTTGACGTTTTTCTCATTCCAACCCGGGGCACGGCGACGTCTACGCGCCCACGTCCAAAATGATGACTAAAATAATTGCACGTGGAGGGGGGGCTCGCGCGAAAGGGGGTTGTCATCGCGCGCTCTCACTTTACGCCCATTAAAAAGGTGTGATGTAACAGCTTATATTTTATGTTAAACGTGTCTCCTGCCAAGCTGCCAGACTGTCGTGACCGGGGAGGCCTCGTGCCCACCGGGGGGAGGGCTCGCGCACCCCTACCCACCCACCCACCCCCCCAAACGCCCACCCACCGCCAGCATAGACAAACCATTTACACCGCGCGCTCTCCGTTTACCCACAAAACCCCGGATTTGGCGCAAAGATGGCGCTTGATTTGGAAGCGGGGGGTCATTTATACGGCTTGTTTTTGTCTTCACCCCTCGTTCTTGGCGCGAGCTCTCCGTGGAGGGTGAAGTCAACAGCCAACTGGCGCGGGGGGCTGCCGGGAGCACGGGGAGAGGAGGAGGAGGGGGGGAGGGGGTGCGCGCGCGTGGAGAGGTTTGGCACGAGCCGCGCTGCCGCTGTGCGTTTTCAGCCAAGTGGAAAAGACGAGAGGCTCAGGCGGTTTGGATTACAGCAGCAGCGGCCCCGGTTTAAACAAGGACCACCGCGAAAACACCCCGATGACACGAGGCGAGCGCGCGCGGTGATGAAGTATCAGTTTATTCAGGATCAGGCACAAGGCGCGCGCGCAGCTCACAGCCCGGAAATAAGTTTAAGTTTTAAGTTTAGTTTAAAAATGCAATTAAGCTGGGTAAAACAATTCTCCTTATTATTAAAAGAAAAAAAAAAAAAAAAGAAACGTATTAAACCCAGTCAAAATACAAAAATTAACTGTCCTTGTTAAGCCCCGCCCCCTGATTGTTTCCATGGAGATATCATTTTAATGCACAGAAAGTTACATATTGCTCAAATTTGTGCATGTTTCCTACAAATCAAGAATAAATAAAGAAACAAAGACAGCGTTAAATTTAGCTGTGTCCACGAACGTGACGCTACCAGGTCACGTTACGGGTAAACTCCGTGGAGAGGCGAGCCACTTACATTACAATGTTTTACACAGTGTTTTCTGCAATAAAAGACCTGCAGTTGAACACAGATAAAATAGACACGTTTTATGCCAAACTGTGGAACATTCCAGGCACAGGAATAATCCCAGATCTCACACACTCGCTCAGGAAAGTTACACAGTGCAGCTTTAAAATAGCAGGGCTTGAATGTGTGAGAGAATGACACAGGTCTTTTCGATACTGTTCAGGTGTTTTGTATTTTTTTTAAATGGCGTTTTTTGTGTTTTTTTGCTGGATAAAAACGCAATGATGAGATTTAATTCATCCGAGTAAAAGGAGCTGTTGTTTTTGGAGCAAAACTCACACGTCTTGAGAATCAGAGGCCTCCGGTTCAGTTCCTCACAGGGCCGTTGCGTGTTCGTCTTCACCGATTTAAACTGAAAAACATTTTAAATTATATAATGTGTGTTTATATATGTAACATGAGCTCGTTTTGTCCTAAGAAAAGGCAGCATATGTTTTAAATAATAATCATTTCCAAAGTTTTCACCATAAACGAGATTAAAATCCTGATTGGTCCAAACGAAAGGTCCCGAAAGTACCTTAAAAATAAATACACCACCGATAATGCGTCACTATGGTTTTAACACAGGCCTATTTTTGTGTCCTTTTCTGCGAAGGATCATATTTTAAGGCCTTTTTGCTGTAACAATTTTTTTTTTTCTATGATTTAGCGCCCCCTTCTGTTCAAGAGTACGAAACACCGGGTCAAGCTATAACTCTCCAGCTTTCCCTCGTCCACGTCGCTCTTTGTTTCTTGGTCGTTTCCCGTCGTGAGCACACACAGGCCTCGAGTATCGTTATCCCGCACTGCGCTAACTAGCTACGAGCTAAATTACATTAGCCACTCTAGATACACGGATAAGCTGTGTATATGCTTATTCTTATATTTTAGCTTTTTATTTAGCGCCTTTAGCCCACTGTCCCTGTCGCTAATGCCCGTAATAGGGATTAGGCCTAGCGGGGGCAGATCTGAGGTAGCGGGGTTAGCGTAGCGGCGCAGATGTATAGTGATAAGGAGAGAAAAGTATCTGTAATATGTATGAGGCAGAGGAAGGGTGCAATTAAAACAAGCCGCTCTATAGATTAGCAAATGATAACCTCCCAGAGCCGCTAATATCGGTAACAGCCCCTCTATTAAGAATTCATTTGAGAGGGAAGCCCCCGCTCCAGCCAGAGTCAATGAGGGCTTTAAAGATTACCACCGCACGGCACAACGCCACCTTCAAAAGACCAGGATTTTAAATGGATTTGAGTAAACACGGAGGAGGTTTGGAGCAGCTTTGTTTTAGATCATGTGGACAATATTCTGAGGTTGTGATTTACAGTGTTTCAGTCAAAAATCTGATCAGAATGAGAAATTTTACTTTGAAATCAGGAAAAAAAACATGAAAAAACAAAAAAGACAGTTCATTTGAGTAAGAAAATGGTCTTTTATTAACAAAAATGTATTAAAAAACTGTTTGGAAAGAGGATTAAACACTTTTTCGGAACCTGCTTGTTTCCGAGGATTTACTTTAAATGTCATGCAACGCTAACAAGACCTGTAACTCTTTTCGAGTTTGAACCTGAACTGTTCCTTTCCGATTGGCAATATATTATTTGCTTTAAATGCAGCCGTCTTCATAGCACCAGCGTACGCTAACAAGACCAAAGCTAATCTCATGCCCTATGTGCTAACCTTAAACAAATAATCTCTGTTCCTAACGCTAATGCTAAACGCTAACCTGATTGTTTAAAAAAAAAAAATATTACAAAAAATGAACATTTGCTAGCATAGCCACCAAAGTAGCGGTTGTGTTGCGTAACTTTAAATGTAGCCGTCTTCATGCAAGCGACGCTAACAAGACCAAAGCTAATCTCTCCCTACGCGCTAACCTTAAACAAATGAACTGTTCCTAACGCTAATGCTAACGCTAACCTGATTGTTAAAAAAATATATATATTACCAAAAATGAACATTTGCTAGCATAGCCACCAAAGTAGCGGTTGTGTTGCGTAACTTTAAATGTAGCCGTCTTCATGCAAGCGACGCTAACAAGACCAAAGCTAATCTCTCCCTATGCGCTAACCTTAAACAAATGAACTGTTCCTAATGCTAACGCTAATGCTAACCTGATTGTTAAAAAAAAGATATATTACCAAAAATGAACGTTTGCTAGCAGAACCACCAAAGTAGCGGTTGTCTTGCCTAACTTAGCTGGGAAAAAATGAATCTACCAGCCCAAGATACAAGTCAGATCTGTGGAGAAGCGAGCCGCTCACATTAAGAACACATGTTTTATAAAGAGATCTGACGCAAATGTCCCCAGTTGAATAAATCCAAAGTAGATGAGTTTAACGCCACACTGTGAGACATTACAGGCAAAGCAATAACATCGCCATGGAGACAAACAGGTAGCGCACTCTCCACTCGAAAAGTTACGTAATGCTCCTTTAGAATCAGATCGCTGAATTAATGCATGAACTCAAATCAAAATCGTAAATCCAGGCAAAACAAGCACATCTCCATGGAGACGAGCGACGACGAAAAGTGACAGAGTGTAGCTTTATTTAAACTGATGCAAACTCGTCAAAACAGCTTCAATCTAAATCTTAAGTTCGTTTTACATTAGATTATTTCAGAGTAAAGGCTGGAGGTGTTATCGCAGTGTGGGGGTACTACTTTCCCCGGTGGATTGATATGCACCGTCACAGCCTCATCGCACACACACACACACACACACACACACACACACACACACACACACACACACACACACACACACACACACACACACACACACACACACACACACACACACACACACACACACACACACACACACACACTCGTTGTTTACTCTCATAATGGGTCCGGTGCAGGTGCCAAAGCAAACAGGACCTAATTACACTGCGGGTCTATGAGGAGTGCAGTTTACGCCGGGCTTTATTAGCATATTTAATGTTTGTCCATGTGTTTACTCTGCTATACAACGCAGCGCTGTTTATTAAGCGCGCGTCCATCCACCCGGCGCCGAGCTAGCACGCCGCCGAGCTAGCATACGGCCGCACGCGTGTCTGAACATGTCTGAGGAGTTGTTTGGCGACATGTTTAAAGTCGGAAAATACAGGAGGCAGCGCCGAGTTGTGAAGAATCCCTCTCTCCGCCGTCACTTTTGCGTAATTCGGACGGGCCTTGTTCGTGTCGCGGTTGCTATGGTAACAGTTTGCGTATGTCACATGTCCAACCAGGAAGTGACGTCACAGACTTCAACAAAACTGTCAAATTAGCAAAAAACATTACTTTTTTTTTTTAGCAGAATTTTAGCTATAACAGTCTTGTGTCGTCTGAAGTGTCATGTGCATTTTGAGTTTTGAGGTCGATGGTTCAAATCCTTTTATACTCCAGCGAGATGTTGTAGTTTTGCCTGGAAAATGACATAAAACGGCCTGGATTTTTTGTTATTTTACGTGTTTTAACTCATAATTGTTCCATTTTAAAATTCTATTAGAAAGCTTGACTCTGAAGTGTTTGAAGGTTCAATCTCTGACACAAGCAGTATGAACACACTGCGGCGCCCTTGAGCAAAAGACACTTCACCACCTTATACAAATATGACTGATAGTGGTTGTTTTTTTGTTTTTTTCTGCGATTGTTTAACGCAATCTTAACGAAACTCGGGCGACTGACGTTGTCCCGCTGACCCCGCGATCCCTCCGCTGTGTCCTTGGGCAAGACACTTCCCTCCACCCCAGAGAATAACTGCATAACGCTCGTTTAAAGCTGCTTTGCCTGATTTTTACGACGAGTTTATAAGTGCTTTTCCCAACTTTAAGAAGCTAGCGTGGAGTTTTGCCATCACAACAACAGCTAGCATGCTAACAGCGCACTTCCTTGTTCGCAGACAATGAAAAAAGCCTTATAATTTGACGCAGACAGCACACGGCGGTCTCATTTTGACTTTGAGACCTGCGTATAGTAAATATCTGCACTGGGGCTACACAGATTTGACGTTACGACATGAAAAAAATGAATCTAGCTCGACGCTCGTTTTCCCGCTAACGTGACATCGGTTTTGTGCGTTGCAGGTGTGGTTCCAGAACAGGAGGTCCAAGGAGCGGAGGATGAAGCAGCTGAGCGCGTTAGGAGCTCGGAGACACGCCTTCTTCAGGAGCCCCCGACGAATGAGGACCCTGGTGGACCGTCTGGAGCCCGGAGAACTCATCCCCAACGGGCCCTTCTCCTACTACGGAGGTGAGTGTGGGAGCGCCGCGGGTGTGGAGGAAGGGGCGGGGCATTAGGGCGGGGCATTAGGGCGGTGGAAAAGGACGATATTTACGCCGCTGTACCTGATTTAAAACGTGACAGACAAAAAGAAAAGTGTCAAACTCAAATTCACTGGGTCAAAATTAAAAACTGAGACAAATTCACGGGTCAAACTCAATATTTATGGAAAAATCGACTCCTCCTGATGTGTGATGTTTAACCTTTTCACGTGGAAACAAACTTTAGTTTTGCTTAAACACAACTCAGGCCTGATATTACAAACAAACGATAAATTAAAGTTGAAATAAATAATAAAAGAATAAAAGATAAATAAAATAAATTATGTTTCTCTCTGTAGTAATTAATTTGGCTGAGGTGACTAGTAGCTTGTTTGCTAATAAGTGAGAGCAGAAAAGGAGGGGCACTTCCCGGTCTCGACTACATGCCAGCGTACTAGCAAAGCATTCTGGGATTTGTAGTATTAGTGGTGCATGTAATAAGGCATATAAGTTATAAGCACTTTCAAAACACCCATGGATACTGAACAAGATAAAAATGTGTTATAAACCACTGGGCAGCTCTAATGCACGTGTGATATGACCTCACGGGCCAAATATGATTACCCCGCGGGCCAGATTTGGCCCCCGGGCCTGAGTTTGACATATGTGTTTTAAACAGTTTGCAGTCGTCCAAAGTGACTCCTCACTCACCTGATGCATTTAGAACATCCTAATGATTCACCATGATGAGTTTATAAGCGATTTTTGCAACTCTCAGAGACGAGTGCAGAGTTTAAGCTAATAATAACTAGCATGCTAATTTGTTTTTTAATTAGATGCAGACAGGAACACAGCAGACTTATTTTGAGCTGCTGCTTAGATCTGAACTGGGGCAAGACACATTTTTACACAAACGGAGGAAACACAGGAAACGATAATGAAACACAGAAAGACGATACGTTTTATGAAATTATAAAGATGCGACAAGATCTCTGTTCAATAAAATCTCACAAAATCAAGTTCCCCACGTGAGGTCAACTGTCTGGTTTTGTAAATGTGGACAAGATAAAAACCTTTAAAAGCTGCTGAGTTATAATACGTCAGATGCTGTAGTTCCAAAAAGCAGTGGTGAAAAAATAAAATAATAATAAAAAAAAATAAATAAATAAATGAATAATAATAATAATAGTAATAATAATAATAATAATAATAATAATAATAATAATAATAATAATAAATAATAATAATAATAATAATAAAATAAATAAAAAATAGTGAGACCAGAAGCATTTACGTGTTATAAAATTATATATCAGAATCTCGTCTGTTCTCGATCCCGTGAGTCTCGCGTCTCGTCCGACTGGGCCTGTCACAGTTTCACATTTGAAGTTCGATCCCTGTATGAAACCACAGAACGACACTGACACAACAACAATAATGCAAGAAAATCCCACTAAAGCTTTTTTAAACAGACTCATTAAAGTCTCATTAAAAGGCCTGAGCTGCATCATGGACATAACAGAATGAAGCAGAAATAAACTTAGAAGTGACTTTTTCAACTGTCCACATATAGTTCCAGCTTCAAAGACTAAAACATAAGTGGATGTAGCGACAGGTCCAGGTCTGTTTAAATTATATGTCCTTATTTTTGGATTTTCTCTGAGTTTTAGGTAAAAATCTGAACAATTCAAGATTTTACATAAAAATATGTTTTGTTGAAAGAGAAAAAAAGGCCAAAGTGACGAGTGTGTGTGTTTAGTCCTGGTTTAGTCCTGGTTTAGTCCTTTTTTAGTCCTTGGTTTAATCCTGGTTTAGTCCTGGTTTAGTCCTGCTTCAGTCCTGGTTTAGTCCTGGTTTAATCCTGGTTTAATCCTGGTTTAGTCCTGGTTTAGTTCTGGTTTAATCCTGGTTTAGTCCTGATTTAGTACTGGTTTAATCCTGGTTTAGTCCTGGTTTAGTCCTGGTTTAATCCTGGTTTAGTCCTG
Source organism: Periophthalmus modestus (assembly GCA_019594935.1). NCBI lineage: Eukaryota > Metazoa > Chordata > Actinopteri > Gobiiformes > Gobiidae > Periophthalmus > Periophthalmus modestus. The sequence goes on along the minus strand of JAIEZT010000016.1, from coordinate 198,339 downwards.
GTTTAGTCCTAGTTTAGTCCTGGTTCAGTCCTGGTTTAGACCTGGTTTAGTCCTGATTTAGTCCTGGTTTAGTCCTGGTTTAGTCCTAGTTTAGTCCTGGTTCAGTCCTGGTTTAGACCTGGTTTAGTCCTGATTTAGTCCTGGTTCAGTCCTGGTTTAGTCCTGGTTTAGTCCTAGTTTAGTCCTGGTTTAGTCCTGGTTTAGACCTGGTTTAGTCCTGATTTAGTCCTGGTTTAGACCTGGTTTAGTCCTGATTTAGTCCTGGTTTAGTCTTTGTTTAGTCCTGGTTCAGTCCTGTCGGGGTTGTGTATTTGCACATTCACACTAATATGTTTTAAAGTTAGTTGTGGATTTATTTGTTGAACTCGCTGTGTTCAAAATATCTGAGGCGACAAAGTTTCAAACGCCAAGATGCTAAAAACGTTTATTGTAAATCAATCAGTAAAATATATTTGTAAAAGTTTTGAATTTTAAGTTCACTTCCTGCACCTATCTCTGTTTAAAAAAGGTCTAAAAAGGTAAAAAAGGTCTAAACCAGGTCTAAACCAGGACTAAACCAGGACTAAACCAGAACTAAACCAGGACTAAACAAGGACTTAACCAGAACTAAACCAGGACTAAACCAGGACTGAACCAGAACTAAACCAGGACTAAACAAGGACTTAACAGGAACTAAACCAGGACTAAACCAGGACTGAACCAGAACTAAACCAGGACTAAACCAGGACTAAACCAGGTCTAAACCAGGACTAAACCAGGTCTAAACCTGGACTAAACCAGGTCTAAACCAGGACTAAACCAGGACTAAACCAGGACTAAACCAGGACTAAACCAGGAGTAAACCAGGTCTAAACCAGGCCTAAACCAGGTCTAAACCAGGACTAAACCAGGACTAAACCAGGTCTAAACCAGGACTAAACCAGGTCTAAACTAGGACTAAACCAGGTCTAAACCAGGTCTAAACCAGGTCTAAACCAGGACTAAACCAGGACTAAACTGGGACTAAACCAGGTCTAAACCAGGTCTAAACCAGGACTAAACCAGGACTAAACTGGGACTAAACCAGGACTAAACCGGGACCACATCAGAGCTAACGTGGTCGTCGTTTGCAGTTTTAAACATCATCTTTGATCACATTTAAGTCTAACCTAAAAGCCCGAGCGAGACTCTGCTTTGGTCTTCGTGTTTTCAAACTCATTTATCTCCTTCGTGATAACACGTTACAGATTTGCTTAAGATACATATATTTTTATTTTATTTTATTGAATTACAAACATACGTAGTTTAAAATGAAACCCCTTTTAGTCGTTTGCCGTTATAAATCACACACAGCGACCTCTAGTGACCTTTCTGCAGCGGTGATTTTTAACTTGGTTTGCTCTGGACATTATGGCTGTTACATTTTTAAAATCCAATTAAAAGCGGGCCGTGTTGTGTTGACCTCGTCTGCGCTCGTGTGTGTGTGTGTGTGTGTGTGTGTGTGTGTGCGCTCCTCTCACACACACACACACACACACACACACACACACACACACACACACACACACACACACACACACACGTCACGCTGGAGTTAGTTTACATTTCAATGATTGCACTGGCTCAAAAAACGCTTTGAAAATCCTCATCGTTTTCAGACAAATTGCATTCGCGCCGGGCTGCTTTTGTCCTCTCCGCTCGAGCTAAAAAAAGACGAGGGAGTGTTGTAATTTTGTGCTGAGTTGAAAAAAAAATATGTCTCAGTAGGTAGAATAGCTGATGAAATGGGGCTATTTTAATTAATTTTGTGGCTGCGTTGTTCTCCCCACCCGAGCGCAGTTTTGATTTAAGTGCAGCTCTCGGTGTGACTTATGTGGGGGGGAAGAGGACGAGTGCAGATGAGTCGTTTTCTTCATCCCTCCATCGCTACAGCGGTGGAGCCGAGATGTGCTGCCTGATTTTTACAAGCTTCAAAACATGAGAAATACAACATTTCAAACAGTTTGTAATGGTGCAAAGTAGAGATCCATCGATATGTGCAGAGCAACCGATGAACCCGGACTAAAGAGGACTAAAGAGGACTAAAAGAGGACTAAAAGAGGACTAAAGAGGACTAAAAGAGGACTAAAAGAGGACTAAAAGAGGACTAAAAGAGGACTAAAGAGGACTAAACCTGGACTAAAGAGGACTAAAGAGGACTAAAAGAGGACTAAACCTGGACTAAAGAGGACTAAAGAGGACTAAAAGAGGACTAAAGAGGACTAAACCTGGACTAAAAAAGGACTAAACGAGGACTAAAAGAGGACTAAACCCGGACTAAAGAGGACTAAAAGAGGACTAAAAAAGGACTAAACGAGGACTAAACCTGGACTAAAAGAGGACTAAAAGACGACTAAACGAGGACTAAAAGAGGACTACACCTGGACAAAACCTGGACTAAACCAGGATTAAACCAGGTCTAAAAGAGGACTAAACCAGGTCTAAACCAGGACTAAACCAGGACTAAACCTGGAGTAAACCAGGACTAAACCTGGAGTAAACCAGGACTAAACCAGGACTAAACCAGGACTAAACCTGGACAAAACCTGGACTAAACCTGGACTAAACCAGGACTAAACAAGGACTAAACCAGGTCTAAACCAGGACTAAACCAGGACTAAACCTGGAGTAAACCAGGACTAAACCAGGACTAAACTTGGACTAAACCTGGACTAAACCCAAACCTAACCCTGGACTAGACAAGGACTAAACCTGGACTAAAAGAGGACTAAACCTGGACTAAGCCAGGACTAAACCAGGACTAAACCTGGACTAAACCTGGACTAAACCTGGACTAAACCTGGACTAAACCCAAACCTAACCCTGGACTAGAAAGGACTAAACCTGGACTAAAAGAGAACTAAACCAGGACTAAACCAGGTTTAAACAAAAATTAAACCAGGACTAAACCAAGACTATACAAGCACTAAACCAGGACTAAACCAGGACTAAACTAGGTCTAAACCTGGACCAAACCTGGACTAAACCAGGACTAAACCAGGACTAAACCAGGACTAAACCAGGACTAAACCAGGACTAAACCAGGACTCTAAACTCTAAACCAAACTCTAAAACTGTTGAGTCGATATTTAGGGCAGATTTTGATTAAATCATTTAAATTCACCACAGACTCCCCTGGAGCCACAGTCCTGTAACAGGCCGCGGGTCCCGTTTCTTGCACCTTCTCTTTGTGTTAAAGTTTTAATATGGAACTTTATGTGACACCAAATCGACACCAAAGCAAAACACCGTCCTGTGCTGGAGATTTAAAACCGATACGTGATACGATAAAAAGCCCAAATCGATCTATGTCTAATCCAAAGTCACTCCTCACTTACCTTATGCACTCAGAACATCCTAATTACTCTCCATGATGAGTTTATAAGCACTTTTCATAAAATACAGCACACGTCGGACGTATTCTGAAGAGCTGTGTTTAAATATATCTGCACTGAGACTAGTTTAGCTCAAAGACAAGCAGAAAAAAAACACGTACTGGCCCTTTAAACTCGTTGCTAACGGTGACGACGCTGCATGATTTTTAGTTTTACGATTTGTAACAGCAAAAGATGCCGACATGGTGCAACCCTGAAAATCAGAACGAGCAAAAAGTTTAGATTTAGGCAAGAAAAAAAAAAAAAATCGTATTGGTAAATGTGACTTTTTATAATTCATGCGGCGTTTTTGATTCGTGGGGTTAAATATTTGATCGTAACAGATGAATTCATAAAAAAGGACAATTAAAAACCAGTTATAATGATGGAATATGAACAGAAATATGTGTAGAAATATTTTAAACTATATATACCAATGTACAAGAGCTGAAATGGCAAAAGGTTTATATTTTATGTAGCTTCTGATGTCGGGTTAGCATCAGTGGGACGAGGGACTCAAAATGGCGGCGCAGTGACTCCATGTTCATCTGTCACATGTCAACACAAACTATTTGATCATTTTCTGCCATTTAAAACCAAAAAACACCACCAGGTCAAGATATGGAGTTTTTTTTGAAGCTTTGAACAGTTTGAAGTTGAAATGAAACCTGTGTGCGCTGTGGTAGTGAGCCTGACCTACTTCTGCACATCGACGCAGCTCCGGCCAATCAGAGAGCTGCTATCGGGGTCACGACTCGTCTCATTGGCTGGAACGTGGCTGTTTTGCTTTAGTAAATACTCACGTTTATTTTGTACAGATTTACGAGTAAAATTTAGCCTGTGAACTCAAAAACACACTGAAAAAACACGCATATATATCATGGACCCTTTCCTTTGCACCCGGCTTTGCACTCTTGGTATTTCTTGACCTTTGACCCCACAGCTGTGAAGTGAAAACCATTTTAGGAGACTTCATGAAGCTCAGTGAGAGAAGGAAAAGAGTTCGGAGGTGTCGATAAAACAAAGAGAGGAGACTCTGAGGATTTGAATACGAAATATAAAAAAAAAAAATGTATTTGACGTATTTAACTTATTTTTCTTTGCTGCATAACTCCATTTATTCTTACTCATAAACTGTATAAAGAAGTGGATCATCCGCAGCGCTGGTTTAGCAGGGAGCGAGCGCCTAGCAACGCTGTCAATCAAACCTGTTGCTAACGCTAGCGGGTGCGACATCAGGGAAAGAAGACGCCTGATTCGTCTGTTATTAATGTTCATATCTTGATTTACAGACACATTAGTGTAATAAAAACACCAGGATCATGTAGAGGGTTAATACGAACATTTAAGACCAAAATGACGAGTGTGAATTAAAAAAAATAATAACTCAAAAAATAAGATTAAAAAAAAAAATCAACAACAAAAACTCAACAAAAAAAAAGAAAAAAAAATCTAAATAATTCAAAAAATGAAGAAAATAAACTAAAAACATTAATAAATAAACTTAAAATAAAAAAAAAAAACAAAAAAAACCCCCAAAGTAACAAAAAAATAAATAAAAAGTAGAGTGGGTTAATATGAACATTTAAGACCAAAATGACGAGTCTGAATATAAAAAAAAAATAACTCAAAAAATAAGATAAGATAAATAGGCCTCAAGATAACAAAATAAAATAATAAAAAAACTCAAAATAACAAAAAAAAAAATAAATAAATAAAAAAAAAAAAATCAAAAAAAAAAAAAAAAAAAAAAAAAAAGAAAGAAAGAAAAAAAAAACTCTAAATGACTCAAAAAATGAAGAACTAAAAACATTTTTTTTCTCTTCATTGTTATGCACTTTTTTTGGCTGGTGCGACTTATACTCCAGTGTGACTTATACTCCAGTGTGACTTATACTCCAGTACGACTTATACTCCAGTGTGACTTATACTCCAGTGTGACTTATACTCCAGTACGACTTATACTCCAGTGTGACTTATACTCCAGTGTGACTTATACTCCAGTACGACTTATACTCCAGTACGACTTATACTCCAGTACGACTTATACTCCAGTACGACTTATACTCCAGTGTGACTTATACTCCAGTACGACTTATACTCCAGTACGACTTATACTCCAGTACGACTTATACTCCAGTGTGACTTATACTCCAGTACGACTTATACTCCAGTACGACTTATACTCCAGTACGACTTATACTCCAGTGTGACTTATACTCCAGTACGACTTATACTCCAGTACGACTTATACTCCAGTGTGACTTATACTCCAGTACGACTTATACTCCAGTACGACTTATACTCCAGTGTGACTTATACTCCAGTACGACTTATACTCCAGTACGACTTATACTTCAGTGTGACTTATACTTCAGTACGACTTATACTCCAGTGCGACTTATACTCCAGTGTGACTTATACTCCAGTACGACTTATACTCCAGTGTGACTTATACTCCAGTGCGACTTATACTCCAGTACGACTATACTCCAGTGCGACTTATACTCCAGTACGACTATACTCCAGTGTGACTTATACTCCAGTGTGACTTATACTCCAGTGTGACTTATACTCCAGTGCGACTTATACTCCAGTACGACTTATACTCCAGTGCGACTTATACTCCAGTGCGACTTATACTCCAGTACGACTTATACTCCAGTGTGACTTATACTCCAGTGTGACTTATACTCCAGTACGACTTATACTCCAGTGCGACTTATACTCTAGTACGACTTATACTCCAGTGCGACTTATACTCCAGTACGACTTATACTCCAGTGCGACTTATACTCTAGTACGACTTATACTCCAGTGTGACTTATACTCCTGTAAATATATAAAACCAGGGCCGGTCCAGTCTATAATCAGACTAGGCAGCTGCTTAGGGCCCCAAGGCCAGCAGGGGGCCCCCAAGAGCCCATATATTTATATTGAAAATAATAGAATATATGAAGTTTTATTGGGCACGGGGCTTGTGTCTTTACAGCAGGCTAAATATCCCTCTAAAAATATTACAATTACGTATATTTGTCTCAGAGGTGAACATAATGTGAACTAAGTGAGAAGAATAAACTGAGCAGCGGTGAGTTTGTGTTCTGAAAATTAAAGCCCCACTGTGTAACATTCCACCACTAAAGCCAAATGTCCGCTGCACCTGACCAATCTTCTAACTGGTGATTTTGTCCTGTCTCCGCAGACTACCAGAGCGAGTACTACGGCCCGGGAGGGAACTACGACTTCTTCCCCCAGGGCCCCCCATCGTCCCAGGCTCAGACCCCCGTGGACCTGCCCTTCGTGCCCTCCTCCGGCCCCACCGGCACGCCCCTGGGAGGCATGGACCACCCCCTCCCAGGACACCACCCCTCCAGCGAAGTCCAGCGTTTCTCCGAGATCATGTCCCACCATCCGGGCGACTCCCCCAGCCCGGAGCCAGGCATCCCGGGACCCCTCCACAGCATCCCCTCGGAAGTGTTCGGCCCCAGCCCCCCCTTTACCTCACTGTCCCTGAACGGCAGCGGATACAACAGCCACCTTTCCCACCCGCCTTCGGAAATGAGCGAGGGCACCGTGTGGTAGCCGGGAGATACTGCGGATTCAACCGGGACTCGGAATATGAGGAGGAGGAGGAGGAGGAGGAGGAGGAGGAGGAGGGACGGATGGACTTTGGGATGAGGGGGTCCAGGCAGGGGAAGGGCAACAGGTCCCGGGACACGTGAACAAGGAGAGACTTATGAATGCAAACCTGATACAAAAATGTCAAACTTGATTTCGATACTAAAGAATCACTCGATACCGATACGATTCCATGATGAAGAGCAGAATGTAATAATCGTACTTTGATGATGCAGCTCAAAATCACACTAGAACAGTTCAGGAAAGTTTTTTTGAAGTATCGATACTTCCTCAAATGAGAAGAAGTATTTATGTATTTATTCTAGTTCAGGTTTTGTGTGTTTAAACCTGCTCAAAATGAAATGACACGAGTTACACCAAAATCTACCAACATTTTTATCTATTTATATTCCAAATGTGTTTAAAATTTATATATTTATTCTATTTCCCGACAGAATTCCATGAGCTAAATATTTATGGGTGTTCCAGACTTTTCCAAAGACTTTTCCAAACTTTTCCAAACTGTTCCAGACTTTTCCCGACGGCAGGTCTGATTTCTAAACTCTCCTTGAACACGACCCAGGGCCAAACCGAGCTTTACTTTTGGGTGACCTCATATTTATATATTTATTTATTTTTGCTTTGCATTTTGTGCGAAAACTGAGTATTTCTCTTGTGTTTTGGTGTTTCGAGTGTTTGCTACGGTTCAAACGCCCAACCTGAGACTGGATTTACACAGGGCACAGACTGATCTGCTGAGGGACCCCCTCCCCTGTGGGACACCCCTGTGGGACCCCCTCCCCTGTGGGACCCCCTCCCCTGTGGGACCCCCTCCCCTGTGGGACCCCCTCCCCTCTGGGACCCCCTCCCCTGTGGGACCCCCTCCCCTCTGGGACCCCCTGCTGTTTGTTTTGTATGATTTTTGTCCTGGGGCTGTGACCAAACCGCCCCCTCTGAGCACCGGCCGTGGGGTGCACACACTACCACAGTACTGCGGTTACTACGGTTACTACTTCAGTACTTCTACAGTACTTCTACAGTACTACGTTAGCTACTGTCAAAGACTGGTTTAGCTTTACACAGACGGCCGCTGGATCTGTCGAGTCCTCGGACTAAACAGGAAGTTCCTCAAACCCCTCTGCCATACTGACCTTTGACCTTTTGGACAAGCCAGAGGAGGCGGCCATTTTTCCTCCACTGGGAGCGTCTCAGATGGGTCTTTTGTCGCCTCAGTCCTTCGCTGAGTTTGGACTGTAAAGTGTACCTGTGCAGTTTGCACGGCGCCCCCCTGAGGAGGCTTCAGTCAGGACAAATGTCCCAGAGTCTTTTATTATGTGAATGAGGCTTTGATTTGCACTACACGACGTGCACCAGGTCTGAAACACACAGAGCTGTCAGATATTAGCCTGAGGAGAGGGTCTGGAACCCCCCTCCCCCAAACCTCAGATTAAACAGTATGTCTGCTGTGGACAGGTCAAAGGTCACAGTGTTGTCTCTGATTGGCTGTGGTCGTGGTCACATGGATCTGGAGTCTGTACGTTGGTCTAACTGGGCCGAGTCAGGCTGGTCTCTGTATATTTTATATTGTTTGTAATATTTATTGTTTGAGGCTAAGTTCTACGAGCCCGAGTCACTGTTTGTGCAGATTGTATAAATAAAGAGGAGGAATGAACTTGCATGTGTTAGTTTGAGTTTGTGACTTTTGTGAAGAACAATCAGGTCAAACATGTAAAATGATGAGCTACAGACGGCTTTGAGCTGCCCCCGAAGTCCCGCCTCCTGTGGGCGGGACACGAGGATGCAAGTGAAGGAAACGAGGAGGCAAAACAAAGTATTTGAGACGCTCCCAGAGAAATCTTCTTCTTTTGTTTCCTCTGAGCTGGTGTTTGAGAATCCAGCCACACTGGAGCAGAGCGCCTTCTAAAGGCCGGCCCTGGGACTGCGATCCCTTTATATGATGAATGAAGTCTACCTTCTAAAACCGCTGGGTTCTACTGGGACTGGAACAGTCAACTGTTTACGCACTATTTCTTCAGGAGTCCGAGTCTGAACCGTGTTTTAGAGCCTCGCAGTTCACATGAAATTGTTCCAAGCAGCCAACCAAACTTTTGTATGATTCATTTCTATGGTACGAGAACATTTGGGGTTGTGGTTCACTGTGCTAGTTTGTACACAATGTTGTTTACAAAAAGATTTGAAAAATAATAAAAACATGTAGACAGTTGCCAAATTAAAAAAAAAAAAAAAGAATAGCACAAATATTGTTGACGTGCTTTGCACCACCACCTGCAGAGGGCGCTCCCGCAGAGCTGGTTTCATTCATAAAGTGTTACGATAACATACTTAGACAGCTTTTATTTTTGTGTCTTCGGAGCAAATCCAAACTATTAAAGTCGATGGTGAAAGATGCAGTTTGAGCGTCTCTGTTTGTTCAGTTTAACAGAGGGAGGGCATCCGGGTTAAAGCTGCAGTCACATGTGTCACTGTAGAGCCTGGTCTGGTTTAGTCCTGGTTTAGTCCTGGTTTAGTCCTGGTTTAGTCCTGGTTCTTTAGGTCATTTCTTCTCTTTCTGTTTTGATTTGTGTATCTCATCTTCCTAGAATCTCTCCACTTCTCTCTTTCCCTCTCATCCTCTCTCTGGTCTCTCTCTTCCTCTTTCTGTCTGTCTCTTTCTCTCTCTCTCTGTCTCTCCTCTTCTGGCCCTCTTTCTGTCTCTCTCTTGTCTCTCTTTCTCTCTCTCTGTCTCCTCTCTGTCTGGCCGATCTCACTCTGAGATGATCCCTCTCCTTGCAGGTGTCTCTCTTCCTCTCCTCTCTCTCTTTCTGTCTGTCTGGGGCCCCTTCTCTTTCTCTTCCTCCTCTCCTCCTGTGAGATGATCCCTCTCCTTGCAGGTGATGACAGGCTCTCCCTTCCTCTCCTTCTCTCTCTTTCTCTCCCTGTCTGGGGCACATCTCTCTCTCTCTCTTCCTCCTGAGAGATCATCCCTCTCTCTCAGGCGCTGACAGGCTTTCTCTCTTCTCTCTCTCTCTCTCTCCTTCTCTCTCTCTCTCTCTCTTCTCTCTGAGATCATCCCTCCCTGTCTGGGGCTCTCTCTCTTTCTCTCTCTCTCTCTCTTCCTCCTCTGAGATCATCCCTCTCTCTCAGGTGCTGACAGGACTCTCTCTTTCTCTCCTCCTCTCTCTCTCTTCCTCCTGTGAGATCATCCCTCTCTCTCAGGCGCTGACAGGCTCTCTCTTTCTCTCCTCTCTCTCTCTCTTCCTCCTCTGAGATCATCCCTCTCTCTCAGGCGCTGACAGATAAACATTTGTTAATTCTGATAAATGCAGCTGAGAGACACTGGGGGAAACTGACACGTCGCTCTGGAAATATGATGGAGAGAGCGGGGACGGACGACAAGAGAGAGGGATGAGGGGCTGCGAAGAGAGAGAGATGTGGAGACTGTGACAACAGAGGAAGATATGAGAGAGAGGAAGAAGAGGAGAAAGACAAGGAGAGAGAGAGAGAGAGAGAGAGAGAGAGAGGAGAGGTATGGAAAGAGAGAGAGGAGAGAGAAAAAGAGAAGAAGAGAGGAAGGATGAGGCACAGAGAGATTGGGCGTGAAGGAGGAAGAGGAGGAGAGGAGAGAGCGAAAGAAGGAGAGATGAGCTGGAGACAGAGGGGTGGAAGTGAAAGGATGGAGATGGAAAGGAAGAGAGGAGATAGATAGATAGATAGATAGATAGATAGATAGATAGATAGATAGATAGATAGATAGATAGATAGATAGATAGATAGATAGAGAAAAAGACAGGAGAGATGTGGGTGGGAGAGAGAGAAAGAGGAAGAGAGGAGATAGAGGGGAAAAGAGAGAGATCAAGCGAGGAGGAGGGAAAGAGTGATAAGGAGAGAGAGTGAGAAGAGTGGTATGGAAAGAGAGAGGGTAGAAAGAAAAAGAGAAGAAGAGAGGAAGGATGAGGCACAGAGAATGAGTGATGAAGGGGAAAAGGAGGAGAGAAGAGAGGGAAAGAAGAAGAGATGAGTGGGAGACGGAGGGGTGGAAGTGAAAGGATGGGGATGGAAAGGAAGAGAGGAGATAGATAGAGAAAAAGACAGGAGAGATATGGGAGAGAGAGAAAGAGGAAGAGAGGAGATAGATAGAGAAAAAGACAGGAGAGATGTGGGAGTGAGAGAAAGAGGAAGAGATAGATAGATAGATAGATAGATAGATAGATAGATAGATAGATAGACAGAGAAAAAGACTCTCTCTGCTCTCTCTCTCTTTCCCTCTCTCCACCTTGGCGGTAGGTTATTCTCTCTCTCTGTTCTCTCTCTCTCTTTCCCTCCCTTCATCTTGTCTGCAGGTTATTCTCTCTCTCTGCTCTCTCTCTCTCTCTTTCCCTCTCTCCACCTTGGCAGCAGGTTATTCTCTCCCTTTCTCTCTGTGTTTTCTCTCTCTCTTTCCCTCCCTCCACCTTGGCGGCAGGTTATTCTCTCCCTTTCTCTCTGTTCTCTCTCTCTTTCCCTCCCTCCATCTTGGTGGGAGATTGCTTCTCTCTCTCTCTCTCTCTGTCCTCTCTTTCTTTCCTTCTTTTCCTCCCTCCATCTTAGTGGCCTCTTATGACTTTCACTCCAGCCTGAACTGAGGCTCTTCTGGTCCTGGGATACTGCACCTTTGTGCCCTTTGAGCCTTTGTGGTGGCACAGAGTGCAGGTACCAGAAGGTCTGGGGTTCGATTCCCAGACATTTACAGACATTTGTGCAGAGTTTTCATGTTCAAGAAGTGGATTACGTGAGTGTGATGTGACCCACAGCGTTCAGCTCCAGACAAATGAAGCTCATCGAGGTTAGAGCAGTTTTAGGGAAGAGTATCCGCGAGTATCATAGCAACCAAAGAGCCAATCAGGAGCCAGGTGGTTTATTTGAATCACGTGGCTAGCAGGTTAGCTCCATTTACATAAAGAGTCTAAGTTTCTTCCTGTGTCTGGAGGGTTTTCTCCAGGTAAAACCTCATAACATGATACCTCGAGCTTGGTACTCCTGCCCGACGTTTCTGCTGACATAATAATAACCGTTTAGAAGAGCCACATTATTTTTAATCGAAAATACTGAGCTGAGAATCCAGGATAAACCTTAATCATGTGCAGAGTCCAGGGATTTCTCACTCTGAATCTATAATCCAGGGTTTTAATCTTAGTCCCAAGAGTTCACAGGCTTCAGGAGGTTCTTCGAGATGTTGAGCAGAAGACACATGGACCAGGCCGCTCTATCTCCATGGAAACGAGCAGCCAGCGCTTCAAAATGACAAATTACGAGCCAGATCTGCGGAGAGGCCCAAAAATGCATTGTTTAGGACCGCTACGCATAACGACGCATTTTTTCATGGTGTTTTTGAGGGATAAAAACAGGCATAATTTAAAAAAAAAGTGGTTAGGTATGTTTAATACTCTACTGTGGAACATTCCAGTGACTTCTCCATGGAGACAAGCAGTGTGTCCTCCACCAGAGAAGTTACGCAGTGCAGCTTTAATGAACAAAATACTCCAAAATACTGCAGCTATTAAGGCAGGAGAGGATTTATTACTCATTTTTTTTTCCAGTCGACACCAGTGGATACAATCTGGTAGAACTAAACTAAATTTAACTAAACTAAATAAAATAAAATAAAATAATACAAAATAATTAAATAAAATAATAAAATAAAATGAAATGAAATAAAATGAAATAAAAAAATTAAATAAAATAATAAAATGAAATGAAATGAAATAAAATAATAAAATAAAATAAAATAAAATAAAATAAAATAATAAAATTAAATTAAATAGAATAAAATAAAATAAAATAAATAAAAATCATCACAACAGCTTCACACAGTTTCAGATTTTAAACAGAAGAAGTGACAAAGGCCAAAGTCCTGCCCTGGTCCAGCACACGGAAAAAATCTACAAGTGCTGCCAGATGTAGAGAATATTTATTCACTTTTTAGTCTTAGAGGTCAAATAATTCACTATTTTTACAAACAGGAAGAAAAGGAGGAGGAGGAGGAGGAGGAGGAGAAGAAAGAGGAAGAGGAGAAGGAGGGGAAGGAGGAGAAGGAGGAGGAGGAGAAGGAGGAGGAAGAGGAGGAGGAGGAGGAGGAGAAAGAGGAGAAGAAGAAGGAGGAGAGTGGGTTTGGAAAACTCACAAAACGGTTTAGATTCAACAAGAGCCAAATCTCTGAGCCAGAACCACAACAGGAGCCGGAGGAAACTCTTCACTTCATACAGTGAGCACTTTCTCTCTCTCTCCATCCATCCATCCATCTTGGCGGCAGGTTGCTCTCTCTCTGTTCTCTTTTCCATTCTCTCTTTTCTTTCCTTCCTCCTGGCAGCGTGTTGCTCTCTCTCTCTTCTCTCTGTTCTCTCTTTCCCTCCCTCTCTCCTGGCAGCGTGTCTCTCTCTCTCTCTGTTCTCTCTCTCTCTTTCCCTCCCTCGTTCCTGGCAGCATGTTGCTCTCTCTCTTTTCTCTCTGTTCTCTCTTTCCCTCCCTCTCTCCTGGCAGCGTGTCTCTCTCTCTCACTCTCTCTGTTCTCTCTCTCTTTCCCTCCCTCGTTCCTGGCAGCGTGTCTCTCTCTCTCTCTCTCTCTCTCTCTCTCTTTCCCTCCCTCCCTCCTTCCTGGCAGCGTGTTCTCTCTCACTCTCTCTGTTCTCTCTTTTCCTCCCTCGTTCTGGCAGCGTGTTGCTCAGCTCTCTCTCTCCTTTCCTCTCTGGCAGCGTGTTCTCTCTCTCTCTCTCTGTTTCCCTCCCTCCCTTCGTGTCCTCGTGTCTCTCTCTCTCTCTGCCTGGCAGTTCTCTTTTCTCTCTCTTTTCCCCTCCCCCTCCCTCGTTCCTGGCAGCGTGTCTCTCTCTCTCTCTCTCTGTTCTCTCTTTCCCTGTTTCGTTCCTGGCTCCTCGTTCTCTGTCAGCTCTGTCTCTCGTTCTCTCTCTGTTCTCTCTCTCTTTCCCTCCCTCGTTCCTGGCAGCGTGTCTCTCTCTCTGTTCTCTCTCTCTTTCCCTCCCTCGTTCCTGGCAGTGTCTCTCTCTCGGGGAGTCACAGCTGGACTTGTGGATGGAGCTGATGAAGGAGACACATTTACATGAACAAACACATGGCACTGATCCTGCTCCTCTTCAAACAATCAACACATGAAAAGAGGGAGAAGAGGAGCGAAGGAGAGGAGGAGAGGAGGAGAGGAGAGGAGAGAGGAGGGGTAGGAGGAGGAGGCAAGGGGGTCTCTCTCTCCCCTCCCGAGGAGATGAGAGGAGAGAGGAGAAAGAGAGGGGGTAGAGAGAGGGACGGGTCTCTCTCTCTTTCCCTCCCTCGAGAAGGAGAGTCTCTCTCTAGACTCTCTCTCTTTCTGTCTTTCCCCTCCCTCGTTTCCTGCAGTGGTCTCTCACTCTCGGTAAGAGAGAAAGAGGAATAGGAGAGTTGGGAGAAGGTATAGAGAAAGAGGAAAGGAGATGGCCGTGTTCTCCTCTCTGAAAGAACAACTTTCCTCCCAGAGAGGGAAGAGAGGGAGCTCTCGGAGAGGAGAGGGGGGAGGGATAGAGGAGAGAGGGAGAGGGATGGCACTGGATGGTTTTGCAGCTGATGATGTGAGAGGAGAGGAGGGAGGAGGGAGAAGGAGGAGGGAGAGGAGAGAAGTGTTTAAATAAACTCCATGAACTCAAACCTCACCGAGGTAGAATATAGATATATATATATATATAGATATATATATATATCATAGATATATATATATATATATAATTATATATATATATATATATATATATATATACTATACACATATATGACTAGAAATATATACTACACACATATACATATAGACTAGACATATACATATATACTACACACATATATATACTATACACATATATATATACATATACATATATACTACAACATATACATATATATACACATATATACTACACATATACTATACATATATACTACACATACATATATACTACTACTATATATATACTATACATATATACTACCATATATACTATACTATATACATATACATATATACTACACATATATACACATATACTATACCATATATATACATATACACATATATATACACATATACTATACATATATACTACACATATACATATATATTACACATATACTATACATATATACTACACATATACATATATATTACACATATATACTACACATATACTATACATATATACTACACATATATACTACACACATATACTATACATATATACTACACACATATACTACACATATATACTACACACATATACTATACATATATATACTACACATATACAACACATATATACTACACATATATACATACACATATACTACACATATACTACACATATTACACGTATATACTACACACATATACTACACATATATGCTAGACATATACTATACATATATACTACAAATATATACACATATACTACACATATGTACGACACATATATAAGAGGCTCGGGGGTTATCAAGTAGCTCAAATAAAGGTGACAAAGCTGCTACAGGAGCTGGTTGAATTGCTCCATTCAGCAGCATCTTTTTGAGTTTGATTCCAGTTTAAAGATGCTTTGATCTGTTACTATGGCAACTATCACAATATTGGCCTGGCAAATCCAGAGTGATATTTTTACACAAAGGGATCAGTTTTGTCACCACTCACTTTGTCACATCTCACGCCAGAACCAAACACGATCGTCCAATCAGATTTGTTCTTTTCAGTGACGCGTGTGAAAAAAAGGAGCCCATTGGTCACTTTTCATTTTGAACAAAATCACATTTCTCTCACCTGAGAAGCCATTTTTGCTCTGATGTGAATGTGCCGTGCATGTCCTTGATCCACCTGTCAAATGAAACACCTCTATAAAGAATTGTACCTTTTTCTCTTCACGTCAGCTTGAGCGGATTCAAAAATATAACTAAAAGAGAATTTATTTTAAACATTTGATTAAAAAACTGCACTCTGTTGAGGAACTTTAACTATTCATATTTTTGGGAATCGACATTTTTTTATATCTCATAAACGTACCTCACATAATTCCATGTTCAGTATTGTTTAAGGCCCTATATATTACGTGGAATTGACACCAGGAATTGTGCACTTCCTGTATCTCCACTCAATGACATCACAAGGTGGAACAGAGTGTTTTCAGATATAACAGTGTAAAACAGTGTAATATCGGCCCTTTAAATATTTCCAAAATGATTCCCCTTTAAGGTCACGTAGCTCACATTAACTAAGATCCCACTGACATTTGTAATTCTTCTGTATTAGCTCCATATCTGCCCTTTGACCCCAGAGTCATGGTCGGAGCATTACCCAGAATCCATTTCACCTGCTGCTGCCTGAGGTCAAGTCTGTTACAATTACGTCCGACGCGCTTGACTCCAGCCGGGGTCAGAAGTTTCATAAATTAACATCGTGGAGGAGGTAAAGGGTGAAGAGGGTCTCGTGTTATCAGAGAGCGAGTTTAACAAGGAGCAGTCCTGACCAGGGCGGAGGTCAAAGGTCAGAGCTTCAGACACACAGGTAAAGGTGAGGAGCGCGAGGAGCGTCAGGAGCGCGAGGAGCTGGAGAGAGGAGGTGTAAGGTCCATGGAAAATGAAGAACTGGAGATTAACAAGTTTGGAGTTAGTTTTTAGTCCATGGTTAGAACTGGTTTAGTCCCTGGTTTAGTCCTGCTTTAGTCCTGGTTTAGCCCTGGTATAGTCCTACTTTAGCCCTGGTTTAGCCCCGGTTTAGCCCTGGTTTAGTCCTACTTTAGCCCTGGTTTAGCCCCGGTTTAGCCCTAGTTTAGCCTTTAGCCCTGGTTTAGCCCTGGTTTAGCCCTTGGTTTAACCTGGTTTAGCCCTGGTTTAGCCCTGGTTTAGCCCTGGTTTAGCCCTGGTTTAGTCCTGGTTTAGTCCTAGTTTAGCTCCAGTTTAGCCCCGGTTTAGCCCCGGTTTAGCCCTGGTTTAGCCCCGGTTTAGCCCTGGTTTAGCCCTGGTTTAGCCCTGGTTTAGCCCTGGTTTAGCCCTGGTTTAGTCCTAGTTTAGCCCTGGTTTAGCCCTGGTTTAGCCCCGATTTAGTCCTGGTTTAGCCCTGGTGCAGAGACCTGAGCACAGGACTTATGTGCTCGTACTTCCTGGTTCTGGTCAGGACCTGAGCAGCAGTGTTCTATCTGGATGTTCTGTTCTGTCTTAAGGCTCGTTTGGAGAGGCCAGTGAGCAGGACGTCACAGTCGTCTAACCTCCTGGAGACAAATGCAGGATAAGTCTCTCTGAGTCTGGCTTTGACAGTTTAGCTTTGATTTTTTACATGTTTTTTAGATGGTAAAAAGCTGCAGATGTTATTGATTTGATGTGGCTGTTAAAGCTCAAGTCTGAGTCCATTACCCCTAAATTTCTAGCCTGAATGAAGGTTTTAGAGAAAGAGACTGGAGGTGACTGCTGATCCTACGTTTCTGTGGGACACTGACTATGACTTGTCTGAGTTTAGCTGAAGAAAGTTGTTTTGATCCACACACTGATCTGTTGGATGCAGTTTCACGCGTGAGACATAGATCTGAGTGTCATCTGCAGAGTTGTGGTAGGACACATTATCACTGCTCATTAACTGGCCTAACCACAGCATGTAGAAACTGAACAACAGGGGTCCCAGGATTGACCCCTGGGGCACCCCACAGGTCAGAAACATGTTGTCTGACACCACTTTTCACGTATTTTGAGCTCAGTACAGATATTTTGCTTATAAATATATATCTGTACTGGGGGCAAGACACATTTACACTCAAATACATGGGGAAAATGTGGGTACAGGACCTTTAATTATACCAAAATTCCCAAATCCTTCCATGTTTTTCCATGGCTCCACACGCCTCCCCCGCCCTCTTTCCTTCACATTTGAATACTTGCATAAATCACTCCAAATTGCTCGTAATAAACTTGCTGTGTTCCTCCTCCCTTTTCGCCTCAGAGAAACTGTTTACACTTAACGTCTCTAATTTGGATTTTAGCACCGCTGTAAAACCAACACTTTTGCTTCATATAATAGCTGCGTTACCCGTGTTGGGGGAATTTACATAAAGAAATTGCCCATGGAGCAAACAAAGCAGGAGGCAAAGTCAAAAAGTAGAACGTACTAATTTGGCCCCGCGGAGGTCTACGGAAGCCTGCAGGGGTCTGAAAGGTTGGTGTGATTTGCGCAGAGCAGGGAGTGTGTCTGCACCATCTGACCCTCGCCGTCCCGTTCATTTGTCATTCAGATATTAGGAGGCGCCTGCTGCGTCTGTGCCCCCGAGCAACGCACTTTCGGTGGGGTTGTTTTGAGTGAGCGCTCTGCTAAGTTATGTTTCAGAGGACAAGCTGTTACTGACGGTATAGAACAGACAGCGGGAGAAAGGCGCGGTTAGCAGAAGGTTGTGGGTTAGATTCCCGGGGTGTTGGATGCTGTTCTGCGCGTGTTGTTATCGCTGCAATTTCCTGCTCGAACAAACCATAGAGGAGCTTGGTTCTGTGGCCTGTACTTTTTGTAAAACATATAAAAAACAATATTATTTAGATGTAGTTTGGTTCTACACACTGGCGGCCATTTTGAAAGTTCAAAGGTCAAGATGAAGTTTTAAAAAAGCAAAACATTCATAGTAATATCCACAGGAACTCTTTTTTTTTTGTTTTATTCACACATTAAACACACAAACCCTGCAGATTTAGACTGAGTTCTTCTCTCAAACTGAAAACACTCTGTTCCACTTTGTGATGTCATCATGTGGTGATACAGGAAGTGCTCCACTGCGTTTTTAAACTCCACACAGTTTCACTAGAATCATTAGGATATAATTTCAGACCTGGAGTTGCCGATCTCGACTGAACTAAAGGTAAAAGGTAGATAGTAACTTGAAAAACTACCACTTCATGACATCACAAGGTGGAACAGAGCATTTTGAGGTTTGGAGATGTTACAGACTAATAATAAAGTGTTACAAAAACATGTGTGAATGAAACAAAACACAACTCCAGGTCTGTTTTTGAGCAGGAAACAACATTAGAACTTAAAGATCACAAGAGTCAGTTTTGTGTGATATAAAACCTTTAAACCTCGTTATATCTAAGTTGTGACTAATAATAATAAAAATGTTGTTCACGTGTCATGTTGTGGCAGGTTTGTCAAAGTCTCTCAAAGTGTCAGACTGTGATCAATATTCATTCACTCCACACACACACACACAGAAAGCTTATGTAGCCACAGCTGCCCTGGGACAGACTGACAGAAGTGAGGCTGCTAATCTGCGCCATCGGCCACCACCAAACACCTCACAGGTTTAGTCCTGGTTTAGTTCTGGTTTAGTCCTGGTTTAGTCCAGGTTTAGAGCTGGTTTAGTCCTGGTTTAGTCCTGGTTTAGTCCATGTTTAGACCTGGTTTAGTCCTAGTTTAGTCCTGGTTTAGTCCTGGTTTAGTCCTGGTTTAGACCTGGTTTAGTCCTGGTTTAGTCCTGGTTTAGTCCATGTTTAGACCTGGTTTAGTCCTGGTTTAGTCCTGGTTTAGTCCTGGTTTAGTCCAGGTTTAGACCTGGTTTAGTCCTGGTTTAGTCCTGGTTTAGTCCATGTTTAGACCTGGTTTAGTCCTAGTTTAGTCCTGGTTTAGTCCTGGTTTGGTCCTGGTTTAGTCCTAATTTGGTCCAGGTTTAGTCCTGGTTTACTCCATGTTTAGTCCATGTTTAGACCTAGTTTAGCCCTAGTTTAGTCCTGGTTTAGTCCTGGTTTAGTCCTGGTTTAGTCCATGTTTAGACCTGGTTTAGCCCTAGTTTAGTCCTGGTTTAGTCCTGGTTTAGTCCTGGTTTAGTCCTGGTTTAGTCCATGTTTAGACCTGGTTTAGCCCTAGTTTAGTCCTGGTTTAGTCCTGCTTTAGTCCTGGTTTGGTCCTGGTTTAGTCCTGGTTTAGTCCTGGTTTAGTCCTGGTTTAGCCCTGGTTTTATTATTATTATTATCATCATCATTATAATAATACTAATTATCATTATTAATCTAGACTCTGGTAGCGTCTGCGTTCGTCCAGGTCTCCCTCGTCTCCCTCGTCTCCCTCGTGTCCCTCGTCTCTGTCGTCTCCCTCGTCTCCCTCGTCTCCCTCGTCTCCCTCCCCCGTCCCTCGTCTCCCTCGTCTCCCCGTCTCTCTCGTCGTGTCCCTCGTCTCCCTCGTCTCCCTCGTCTCCCTCGTCTCCCTCGTCTCCCTCGTCTCCCTCGTCTCCCTCGTCTCCCTCGTCTCCCTCGTCTCCCTCGTCTCCCTCGTCTCCCTCGTCTCCCTCGTCTCCCTCGTCTCCCTCGTCTCCCTCGTCTCCCAAATCTCTGCAGATGTGTTGTTACTGTACCACACTCTCTCTCGCCGTGCGCTAACTCCCCGTCTCGCGCTCCCTGCTCCCAAATGCAGAAGCAATCCGCACGCTTATCCTGCTAAGGAAACCTGCTTATTAAACAGAGATTTGCAACTCAAAGCAGGACAAGCCCAATCAATTCAACGCCATTAGACAATGAATTTACTTTGGAGGAGCGAGTGAGTGCGGCTCTACGGCTGCAGTCCGTGTAACGATTAGTATTGAGTGTGTTTACATACACAGAGAGGAGGTCAAAGGTCACACGCTCTGCTGTAGTTATGGAACCAGGAGGGAAACACGGACGAGGGAAAATTCACACGGAGCTGGAACAAAACTACACTCAGTTCTTCAGTTTATAACAACGCAAAACCTGAAATAAACAGGTATTTGTGGCTGGTGACAGAGTGTTTGTCCACTGACCTGAAGGTTGATGGTTCAAATCCCGCCAAAAGACTCGTCAAGTCAAGTGTTTCGCTCAAGTTTTGGAAATGGGATCAAATCAAAAATCACCACCAGAGCCACTGTGTCGGTTAAAGCTTAATCATGCAACTTTTCAGGTTCAGGAGATTAAACGAGAAAAAGCTTCTGGTCAGATCTATGAAGTAGCAAGCAACTGACACAAAATGCATTCAAGGTATGTATTAGGCTTCTATAGGGTATTAAAGAGGAGGTATTTACTTCTATGGGGTATTAAAGAGGAGGTATTTACTTCTATGGGGTATTAAAGAGGAGGTATTTACTTACTACTTACTTGAAGTCGTAGTGAACAGTTTTGTATCACGTTTTTGTATATTTATGGAGAGTTGTCGTGTGGGAGCATGGGTGATGTAGGTTTGTGGGCGGAGCCTTGTACAGAATCTTACAGGTAACCATCAGGAGGGGTTTGAATAGGGTCTGGAAGAGATCACTAGATTACTTAAACATGCATGGATGACATTTAAAACCTCTTTTTGATGAGGAAACAACATTATAACATTGTATAAAACTCCAGAAAGTTGATTTAGCGTAACATCTCCTATTTAAGCAATCGCTGAATCAGTGTAAGACGTTTAAAGCCACAGTCTGGATCAGTCCAACGCAGCCATATCTCCATGGAGACAAACAAGCGACGAACCCCCCACCTGAGGAGTTACATAAGGCACCTTGAAATCCATTTATAACTCCGCCTGTAGCTGTACCCCACGTCGCATTGTCTTAAAAACAGAATATTCTCCTCTTTTTCCGTGAAAAATAAAAGCCCTGGTTCCAATTAAAGCGTAGCAGCGCGGGGCATCGAAGCAGCTCTGTTATTCAATTCCATTATAAGCCCCGCGCAGCCAAGCAGTTAACAGGAATTAAAACTGGCCTCCGAGATGACGGATTACACCAGCGGAGCCACGTGCCGAGGTGGGCCGAGCGGCTGTTTTTATGCCAACTCCACGCACACACATACACGAGCCCCCCATTCACACAACACATGTATTTGAATATTAAACCCAAACAAGGGGGTCTGGAATGCGGCGTGTAAGTTGTCAGGTTTGCCAGCTGTATTTATGGCATGATGTATGGGTGGGTCCTGACGCGTGTGTGACAGTTGGCAGTCATTAATCATTGTTAGGAGATGGGACCTGCGTCGGGTTGCCTGGGCGCGCTACACCAATGCTGTGTGTGTGTGTGTGTGTGTGTGTGTGTGTGTGTGTGTGTGTGTGTGTGTGTGTGTGTGTGAGACAGGACTCATTGTGAAGAAGTGGTGTGTTCACGGGTCCGACGCTGTGAAGGGAGACAATGACATGAACAAACATATTTTGTATGAGGAGAGGAGGAGGGGGAAGAGGTAGAGGAAGAAGAGGAGGGAGAGGAGGAAGGGGAAGAGGAGTAAGAGGAAAAGGAGGGGGAGGAGGAAGAAGAGGAGGTAGAAAAGGAGGGAGGAAGGAGAGGATGAGGAAGAGGTGGAGGAAGAAGAGGAGGAGGAAGAAGAGGAGGGAGAGGAGGAAGGGGAAGAGGAGTAAGGGGAAAAGGAGGAGGGGGAGGATGAGGAAGAGGTGGATGAAGAAAAGGAGGAGGAAGAAGAAGAGGAAGATGAGGAAGGTGAACATTGATGTATATGTAGATATTATAGAAATGGAATGGATAGAGAAAAGAGGTTTACAGATACTACATGATTTCGTACAGGTTGCGCTGTTTAGGGGTCACGCCATCTTTAGTGACATCCGAATGACCGGTTTTAACTTTGATTTACCTTTTATTTAAAGTATATTTGAATAATATGTTTATTGGTATTTTATTGCTTTTATTTTGATCGTCAGGTGAGAACTGTTGTCATTTTGTTTGGCTTTGGTGGCTTTGGTAGATTGAGTGGCGTTGGTGGCTTTGGTGGCTTTGGTGGCTTTGGTAGATTGAGTGGCGTTGGTGGCGTTGGTGGCGTTGTTGGCTTTGGTGGCTTTGGTAGATTGAGTGGCGTTGGTGGCGTTGTTGGCTTTGGTGGCTTTGGTAGATTGAGTGGCGTTGGTGGCATTGGTGGCTTTGGTCGCTTTGGTAGATTCAGTGGCGTTGGTGGCTTTGGTGGCTTTGGTAGATTGAGTGGCGTTGGTGGCTTTGGTGGCTTTGGTAGATTGAGTGGCGTTGGTGGCGTTGTTGGCTTTGGTGGCTTTGGTAGATTGAGTGGCGTTGGTGGCTTTGGTAGATTGAGTGGCGTTGGTGGCGTTGTTGGCTTTGGTGGCTTTGGTAGATTGAGTGGCGTTGGTGGCATTGGTGGCATTGGTGGCTTTGGTGGCTTTGGTAGATTCAGTGGCGTTGGTGGCTTTGGTGGCTTTGGTAGATTGAGTGGCGTTGGTGGCATCGGTGGCGTTGGGGACGCTGGTGACGTTGGTGATGTTGGTGACGTTGGTGACGTTGGTGGCTTTGGTGGCTTTGGTAGATGGAGTGGCGTTGGTGGCGTTGGTGGCGTTGGTGACTTTGGTGACTTTGGTACGTTGGTGACGTTTGGTGGCGTTGTTGGCTTTGGTGGCTTTGGTAGATTGAGTGGCGTTGGTGGCTTTGGTGGCTTTGGTGGCTTTGGTAGATGGAGTGGCGTTGGTGGCGTTGGTGGCGTGGGTAACGTTGGTGATGTTGGTGACGTTGGTGACGTTGGTGGCTTTGGTGGCTTTGGTGGCTTTGGTAGATTGAGTGGCGTTGTTGGTGTTGGTGGCTTTGGTGGCTTTGCTAGATTGAGTGGCGTTGGTGGCGTTGGTGGCGTTGGTGGCGTTGGTGACGTTGGTGGCTTTGGTAGATTGAGTGGCGTTGGTGGCGTTGGTGGCTTTGGTTGATTTGGTGGCATTGGAGGCTTTGGTGGCGTTAGTGGCACCAGTGGCTTTGGTGGCATCGGTGGCGTTGGTGGCCAAAGTTGCATATTCAAATTCAAGATTGAACAAGCCACAATAAGTATTAATCAAGCCATCAGTAAAAGAACTGTTTACCGAGTAATTAAGTAGTGCACTCAAAATTTCCCACAATGCAGTTTGAACAGCCCTGGTCTCTAGATCTGTCAGTATAGACCACAATGCATTGCAGCAGGTCTTTAACTGGACACAACACGACCGATTGAAGCAGATAGAAGTTGATCCTGATTATGAATAAAACAGGTTTGTGGTCACTTATCACATTTTTTTCAAACAAGTGAAATGAAGCAGCTCATTGGTCTCTTCTCATTTACAAATTAAATCAAACTTTCTCTTTCGCTCTTTGATTTTACAAATTCTAAAATTCTACTCTGATGTTTTTCAGTCTCCTGTGATATTTGCTTTGCCTCTGAGCAGCCATGTTTGTTTGTTGCAGACAGAACATGCAAGTCCCTGATTGGCTAATCCACCTGTCAATCACACCCAGTATTGAGGAAGTGTTTGTTCTGAATCAGAGGCAGAAGTGAAATCAGGCTCGTCTGGATCCCACTGACTCTGGCTGCTAGTTTTATTCCTTCTATTGTCACTTGCAGCACACTTTTAAATACATTTGGTGTAACTTAAAAGTCTGACTCTTGTGAAGTTTAAGCCATGTTTAAGCTCATGTTACCTCCTCAAAAACATATCTGGAGCTGTATTTTGTTTCATTCACACATGTTTGGAGCTTGGAGTAAAGCTGCTGCTCCTTCACGTCGAGAGGAGCAGCTGAAGTGATTCAGGTTTGTGCTCCAGACGCCTCCTAGACGCCTCCAGAGAGGAGTTCTAGCCACTGGGAGGAGAACCCGGGGAAGACTCAGACACCCTGGAGGGACTATGTCTCTCGGGTGGCCTGGAAACGCCTTGGGGTCCCACCTGGAGGAGCTGGAGAACATGTCTGGGGTGAGGGAAGTCTGGGAGTTCCTGCTTAGACTGCTGAGGAAGAAAATGGATGAAGGGATGTTTCAGTAACACTTTATTATTCGTCTGTCTACATCTCCAGAGCTAAAAACGCTCTGTTCCACTTTGTGATGTCATGAAGCAGTAGTTTTTACCTTTAGTTCAGTGCAGATCAGCAATTCATCTAAATAATTCTAGTGACATCATAAGGTGGAACAATATTTTCAGTTTGAGAGAAGAACTCAGCCTAAATCTGCAGAGTTTGTGTGTTAAACATGTGTGAACGAAACAAAACCCAACTCCAGGTCTGTTTGTGACGAGGAAACACTATAACACAGATCAGAAAACAGCGTAACCTGGGCTATTTAAGCACAAACTCGTGGTCATTAATCCCATGAGTTTCTGTTGTGTTTTTGTCTAATTTCCGCCGCTGACTGAGGTGGTGCCGTATCCCATAGAGAAAGTGTCACTCATATCTGTACAAATCCGCCCATAATCCACAGAGCCGAGCCCGAACCCGGGACAGTGAAGTGGAACTGGCCTCGTCTCCTTTAATCACCACGTTCTCTGGCTTTTCTGCAGCCTATCTACTACATTATAAACTTTGGCAAGGGTAAAATAAGGGAATTGGCAACTAATTAATTATTTCCAGCTTTTGTTTCTAATTAAATGCATGGTTAGTCTGTTCTGCGGAGGGTGGGTGTGGTGAGGGGCCCACCCACGAGACACAACACGAGGGGAACAAAGAGGTCACCCAGCGGAGGAAGTTTCACAAAATAACTTTCATCATATTTGGGAAATTTTAATGGAATAAATTAAAAGTACAGACGTATTTTATGCTAAGTCTTTGTTTTATAGCGTGGGCGTAATGGGGATTTAAAATATTAAAAATCAAACTTAAAAGTGAGCAAAAGGGGAGCAGCGTTAGACCAGACCTATCCTGCAAACTGGACTTTTCAGAGCGTTTGACCATGTTCTAGTTGTTTCAGCTCATTTTCCCTCTGAAGTTGTATTTGGAGTGATTCATGTTTGAGTAATCTTTAATCATTTATTTTCAAGACGCCATTTTGTTGATCCACTCCCGTTTTCACCTCCACTTCTGACGTGTGCCCTTCCTTCTCTAGTTTTATTTTCTTAATCGGTGATACTCAAAGGATTCGGCAGCGTCGCGTCGTCATTTTGGTAAAAAAAGTGTTGCTCGCTAGTGTAATGTGCAGCTGTCCACAGGGGGCGCCAAAAGCATGCGCCATTTTCTTGTGATGATGTTTGCGGCGGCGAGGCCTGTCGCAATATGAAATGTTGAAGTTTGATGCATCGCTGAACTAAATATAGACGATAAACGATAATACTGAAACCAACTGATGTCACTGACGCAAAAACCCTCAAGTCGGATTATCCCCAAAAACGTTAGTAGTTAGTCACACATAAGTCATTTATTCAACCCTCTACAGCTCGAATCTTATCATAGAACAGAAAAATCCCCAAAAGTCCCCTGTTTGTACAAAGAAACACTGACACTGACCCTCCAAATGTAACGATAAGTGGAAATAGTGACGTCCGCTCCCACTGTGCTCAGGTAATTATGACTTTAATTAAAGTGTCTCTGCCTGATATTTTTGGTTTTTTTTAGTTTTTGTTTTGACTTTATAAATAAATAGACCGAGTGTGATGTCATCCACAAGCTCGCATCAAGGCTAGCAGTTATAGGGGCTAATTTGGCGCTGAATTCCGACCACGAGTATCATAGCAACCAAAGAGCCAATCCAGAGCGAGACTGTTGAAAGTAACTCCCCTTCTCGCCCGAACCTCTGGTTTCGCAGGGAGCGGGCACTTAGCAACGCTGTCAATCAAACCTGTTGCTAACGCTAGCGGGAGCGACCTTGAGGGAAGAAGGTGTCTGATTTGCCTGTTATTAATGCTCATATCTTGATTTATGGTGAAAAAAAAGTGCAAAATAAAAACCTCAGGATCATGTAGAGCAGGTTAATATGGATATTTTAAGACTAAACTGTGAATTAGAGCCAGAGTCGATGGAGCCGAAAGCGCGCCATTGATCACTTCTTATTTGGAACGCGGTGGCTAGCAGGTTAGCTTCATCCATTTATATAAACAGTCTGTGCCTGGTACAGATAAGCAGCTTTTAGGGTCAAAAAGAGTCTGAGATGTTCTGTCGGCATCAAATCATAAAGCAAGATATAGTCAGAAAAAATGCACATGCGCGCTAAGCATGCTAGTTGTTGTTAGCATCACTGTGACGGTAAAACTCCGCTCTGGTCTCTAAAGGTTGTGAAACATGTTTATAAACTCATCATGGTGAATCATTAGGATGTTCTGAGTGCATAAGGTAAGTGAGGATTAACTTCGGACCACTGCAACCTGTTTAAAAAGCACAAGTTTTCTTTTTTATGTTTTTAAGATGGTGAAACTCAGGTACAGCATTTTCATTTATGCTTGAATTACATTTATAGCAAACTCCGATTTAGACCCGAGTAAAGAAGACACACGTTGGACTTTTGCGTGTTGTCAGTGGCTGTAAACTTTTGAACAGAGACAAATGGTGGATCAGAAAAGCTCATTGTAACGAGACGATAAGGCCGAGCTAAACACATGCAAAACAAAGGACACATTTACACTCCAATTAGACCACTTAGAGCAGCGCTGAATCAGACCAGGAGAGGGCTCTGCTAATGAGGCAGTGAACCATGAGTCTGGACCGGCCTCCTCTGTCACTGTCACAAACACTCAGACCCCCACACAGACACACCAGCCCGGGCTCTGGGTTTAAGACAGTGATGGAGGGGATGGAGGAGAGAGCTACCTGGTCTAAGAAGGGTCTACGTCAGGTCTAAGAAGGGTCTAAGGCAGGTCTAAGAAGGGTCTAAGTCAGGTCTGAAAAGGGTCTAAGTCAGTAGGGTCTATGTAAGGTCTAAGAAGGGTCTAAGTGAGGTCTAAGAAGGGTCTAAGTCAGGTCTAAGAAGGGTCTAAGTCAGGTTTAAGAAGGGTCTGAGTCAGGTCTAAGAAGGGTCTAAGTCAGGTCTAAGAAGGGTCTGAGTCAGGTCTAAGTCAGGTCTAAGAAGGGTCTAAGAAGGGTCTAAGTCAGGTCTGAAAAGGGTCTAAGTCAGTAGGGTCTATGTAAGGTCTAAGAAGGGTCTAAGTCAGGTCTAAGAAGGGTCTAAGCCAGGTCTGAAAAGGGTCTAAGTCAGGTCTAAGAAGGGTCTAAGTCAGGTCTAAGAAGAGTCTAAGTTAGGTCTGAAAAGGGTCTAAGTCAGGTCTAAGAAGGGTCTAAGCCAGGTCTGAAAAGGGTCTAAGTCAGTAGGGTCTATGTAAGGTCTAAGAAGGGTCTAAGTCAGGTTTAAGAAGGGTCTAAGTCAGGTCTGAAAAAGGGTCTAAGTCAGGTCTAAGAAGGGTCTGAGTCAGGTCTAAGAAGAGTCTAAGTCAGGTCTGAAAAGGGTCTAAGTCAGGTCTAAGAAGGGTCTAAGCCAGGTCTGAAAAGGGTCTAAGTCAGGTCTAAGAAGAGTCTAAGTTAGGTCTGAAAAGGGTCTAAGTCAGGTCTAAGAAGAGTCTAAGTTAGGTCTGAAAAGGGTCTATGTCAGGTCTAAGAAGGGTCTAAGTCAGGTCTAAGAAGGGTCTAAGTCAGGTCTAAGAAGGGTCTAAGTCAGGTCTAAGAAGGGTCTAAGTCAGGTCTGAAAAGGGTCTAAGTCAGGTCTAAGAAGAGTCTAAGTTAGGTCTGAAAAGGGTCTAAGTCAGGTCTAAGAAGAGTCTAAGTTAGGTCTGAAAAGGGTCTATGTCAGGTCTAAGAAGGGTCTAAGTCAGGTCTAAGAAGGGTCTAAGTCAGGTCTAAGAAGGGTCTAAGTTAGGTCTGAAAAGGGTCTAAGTCAGGTCTAAGAAGAGTCTAAGTTAGGTCTGAAAAGGGTCTATGTCAGGTCTAAGAAGGGTCTAAGTCAGGTCTAAGAAGGGTCTAAGTCAGGTCTAAGAAGGGTCTAAGTCAGGTCTAAGAAGGGTCAAGTCAGGTCTAAGAAGGGTCTAAGTCAGGTCTGAAAAGGGTCTAAGTCAGGTCTAAGAAGAGTCTAAGTTAGGTCTGAAAAGGGTCTAAGTCAGGTCTAGAAGAGTCTAAGTTAGGTCTGAAAAGGGTCTATGTCAGGTCTAAGAAGGGTCTAAGTCAGGTCTAAGAAGGGTCTATGTCAGGTCTAAGAAGGGTCTAAGTCAGGTCTAAGAAGGGTCTAAGTCAGGTCTAAGAAGGGTCTAAGTCAGGTCTAAGAAGGGTCTGAGTCAGGTCTAAGAAGGGTCTAAGTCAGGTCTAAGAAGGGTCTAAGTCAGGTCTAAGAAGGGTCTAAGTTAGGTCTAAGAAGGGTCTAAGTCAGGTCTAAGAAGGGTCTAAGTCAGGTCTAAGAAGGGTCTAAGTTAGGTCTAAGAAGGGTCTAAGTCAGGTCTAAGAAGGGTCTAAGTCAGGTCTAAGAAGGGTCTAAGTTAGGTCTAAGAAGGGTCTAAGTCAGGTCTAAGAAGGGTCTAAGTCAGGTCTAAGAAGGGTCTGAGTCAGGTCTAAGAAGGGTCTGAGTCAGGTCTAAGAAGGGTCTGAGTCAGGTCTAAGAAGGGTCTGAGTCAGGTCTAAGAAGGGTCTGAGTCAGGTCTAAGAAGGGTCTGAGTCAGGTCTAAGAAGGGTCTAAGGCAGGTCTAAGAAGGGTCTAAGTCAGGTCTAAGAAGGGTCTAAGTCAGGTCTAAGAAGGGTCTAAGCAGGGTAGTGTTGTCACAATTTCAAACTCGATTTTGATACTAAGGAATAGACTCGATACTGGTTCCGATACCACGATGATAATAAAAAACACTCTTTCTTTGTACAATAGAAAGTGATTTTTACAAAATGCTCTGTAAAGAGCTTTGGGTGTCCTAAAAGGCGATAATAAACTCCTGACTGTTTGTTACTTTGTGCAGTTGAATGCCTCTTCTGATCTGCTCTTAATGTGATTGGACTGTTACTGCTCCTGTCATCTGCTCCTGTCTGCTCCTTTCTACTCCTTTTTGCTCCTGTCTGCTCCTTTCTGCTCCTTTCTGCTCCTTTCTGCTCCTTTCTGCTCCTTTCTGCTCCTGTCTGCTCCTGTCTGCTCCTTTCTGCTCCTGTCTGCTCCTGTCTGCTCCTTTCTGCTCCTTTCTGCTCTTTTCTACTCCTTTCTGCTCCTTCCTGCTCCTTTCTGCTCCTTCCTGCTCCTTTCTGCTCCTTTCTGCTCCTTTCTCCTGTCTCCCTGCTCCTGTCATCTGCTCCTGTCGGCTCCTGTGCTGCTTCATTGCTTTGTCCCGATCTGCAAAGGAGGTGGATGGGAGCAGAGAGGTGATCGATGAGGGTCACGGGAGCTTTCAGACAGAATTAGGACCAGCTCTCAATCACAGACCAGAGACCAGACCAGACCAGAGACCAGACCAGAGACCAGACCAGAGACAAGACCAGACCAGAGACAAGACCAGACCAGAGACAAGACCAGAGACCAGACCAGAGACAAGACCAGAGACCAGACCAGAGACCAGAGACCAGACCAGAGACCAGACCAGACCAGAGACCAGACCAGAGACCAGACCAGACCAGAGACCAGACCAGACCAGAGACCAGACCAGAGACCAGAGACCAGACCAGAGACCAGACCAGAGACCAGACCAGACCAGACCAGACCAGACCAGACCAGACCAGAGACCAGACCAGACCAGAGACAAGACCAGAGACCAGACCAAAGACAAGAGACCAGACCAGAGACAAGACCAGAGACCAGACCAGAGACCAGACCAGAGACTAGACCAGAGACAAGAGACAAGACCAGAGACCAGACCAGAGACCAGACCAGAGACTAGACCAGAGACAAGAGACAAGAGATGAGACCAGAGACCAGACCAGAGACCAGACAAGACCAGAGACCAGACCAGACCAGACCAGAGGCCAGACCAGAGACAAGACCAGAGACCAGACCAGAGACCAGACCAGACCAGAGACCAGAGACAAGACCAGAGACAAGACCAGAGACTAGACCAGAGACAAGAAACAAGACCAGAGACCAGACCAGACAAGACCAGACAAGACCACAGACCAGACCAGAGACCAGACCAGAGACCAGACCAGACCAGAGACCAGAGACCAGAGACCAGAGACCAGAGACCAGAGACCAGAGACCAGAGACCAGAGACCAGACCAGAGACCAGACCAGAGAAAGATCTTGACCAAATAAGTGAACAGTCTTTTTTGTTTCCATATGCACCAACCTAACACCTTTTGACCCTTGACCCTGGACCGACCCCTGACCGACGCCTCAGCCCCACAGTAGCAGCCTCCCTCCTCGGTTCTGCCACACGCCGTGGTCCAAGTCTCCGTCACTCAAACGCTCGCCTCATATACATAATGTTGTTCTCACATTCGCCTCCACATGGCCGCCTTGTCACCGGGCTCACGTTACTCGCCGCCAACTAACTGCCTCTCGTGTGCCAGCGCCGTAAACTTTAATTTGGCTGATACCACGCGTCCGGGATTGACACGTGAATGCTGGGTAGACATAGTTTAATACGTGTCCATTTAATTCACTAAATAATCTACATATTTATGACAAGTTTGCATTCATAGCCATATTTGCTTGTATTCTGGTTTTGTGCATTACTTTGTGCCAAGCCTGTCCCTTTTCTTCCCCCCTCATCATTTCACTATTTTTTTTTTCTCCCGTTGCCAGTTCTGCTTGATGATTTACAGTAAAATTGCTTATAAATTGGAGTGGAAATGTTTTGCAGACCTGGCAGCTTTCAAGTCCGGCGCCCATTTGTCACTCGGAATTTGCTTTTGTGTAACGCCACGAGAATTAATTAGACCGAGCGCAACCAGGAAAAGTTTACGGCTATAATTTATGTTGAGATGAGATTCCTCGGACAAGCATCTCGGACCGTCGTCCATTTATTATTTTTATTATAACGTGGTGCGGGCGAGGCTTGTTTGAATTGTGAATGGGGTCGACCCGCGCTGATAGCAGTAAAAGCAAGATTCATTTGAGCTACTTTGGAGTCGGAGCCGGGCCAAGCGTATTCACAGGGAAAGGCGTAAACAAAAATAAACCCATACATGAAATACAACATTATGTAGAAATATATGGAGATGTGAGGGAGCGTTTAGTCTGCAGCCACGCCCCAAAAACATGCACAAAAAAACACATTTATTATAGTCGCAGTCGCACAAAACAAGCTAATATTCAAAAGATGGGGATGGATTCATATGTTAAGTATATATATATGTATCTTAACTAAAAGTACTGATACCGGGGCATAAAAATACTCAAGTAAAAGTAAAAGTATTGCATGAAAACATCTACTTAACAAAAGTATTAAAGCACCTGTTTAAAAATGTACTTAAGAGTAAAAGGTAAAAGTATTTAATGTAGATTTTGAGTCGTATAAAGCTTCAAATGTGAATTTTGATGAAGATTTGAGCTGAGCAACAACAGAATCAACTGTTTTTTTCAATCTGTTTTTATTTATATTTATTTATTTTTTGTTAAATATAAACCCTCAGACTTTTTCCGCAGGTCTCAAACTATCATAAAAAAAAAAAATACTTCAAAAATCTAGTGGAGTAGAAAGTACAATACTGCTCTCAGATGTACTCAAGTAAAGTAAAAAAGTATCCATGGTAAAATGTACTTAAGTAAAGAACCTCACATGGGCTTAAGTACAGTACTTTATTACTTTTACTTTGTTACGGCTCTGATCTGGAGTCGTGTTGTATTTAATCTCAATCATTTTTAACATCTGTGTAGATTATAATTAACTTCTTTCTTCATGCTTATTAAGGCTAATTAGGTTATGATAAAAATGTTGGACCAAACTTAAAAATAATTTTTTCAGAAAAAGGAAAGACTTGCCCAGTATTGACAAGTTTTATTTAAACTTGAGAACCTCAGATGCCCTCCCTGATTTCATCTTATCATCTGTGCACAGAGTTTTTTAGCAAAGAAACATGTCTGATCATGGGAAAGTCTCCAAATTTAAAACAGGGCTAGTGTGTAGAAAACAGGGAAATGGTCACATTTTTATAGTGCTTTTCTACTTTTCAAGGCACTCAAAGCACTTTACAACAGGGAACCAGTCACCCATTCACACACACATTCACACACCAGTGTATGCACACTGGGGAGGTGGGTTAAGTGTCTTGCCCAAGGACACAACCCACACATCTGTGAGGGTTGGAACTCAACCTTCAAGTCAGTGGATCTAACCACTCAAACCAATGATGTTTATGTAGATGATTTGAACAGCCAACCATCGGATCAGTTCACCAACCAACTGAGCTACTGTCACCCCGAAAAAGGGCTAGCATGTCTAAAAACAGGGCTAGCATGTAGAAAACAGGGCTAGCATGTAGAAAACAGGGCTAGCATGTAGAAAACAGGGCTAGCATGTAGAAAACAGGGCTAGCGTGTAGCGGGGGCAGACTTTATGATGGGACTGACAGGTGGAACCCTGAGGCTGCTCTAATTGTGCTGGAGAACTTGATTCATGTGGAAACATTCTGTCTCTGGATGATAATAATCCATCTGCACAGACTGAGCTGTGAAACACAAACAGGACTGTTCTCTGTCACAGCAGATATGAGCCCACAAGAAAAAAACTCAGAGCTCAGACGTTCTCAGAGGTCAGATGTTCTCAGAGGTCAGATGTTCTCAAGTGTTCTCAGAGGTCAGATGTTCTCAGAGGTCAGATGTTCTCAGATGTTCTCAGATGTTCTCAGAGCTTAGATGTTCTCTGAGCTCAGATGTTCTCAAAGCTCAGATGTTCTCAGATGTTCTCAGAGGTCAGATGTTCTCAGATGTTCTCAGATGTTCTCAGAGCTTAGATGTTCTCTGAGCTCAGATGTTCTCAAAGCTCAGATGTTCTCAGATGTTCTCAGAGCTCAGATGGACAGCCCTGGGCCCTGTCCCGTCTATATCTTCTGTAACAAAGAATAAACCTTTTTGTGCCTCAAAACTCATCAGGTTTTGTAAATGGATTATTATCATCAAGATATGATTTCCACATCATATCACAAGTGGTTTATTAAACACATCAGAAGTGAAACCTGAAGCCTCGTGTGTCAGTGCAGTTCTGTTTGTCCTGTTTTAGTGACGATGACCTTTCTCAGGATTTAATGGATTTATTTATTTTACAAGTTACATTTGAATCCTTTTCCCCTTTGTAACTGTATCTCATGTTACAGGTAAATGTTCTGCAGTTCGTTGTTGCAGATCATCAGGTTTTGTTTCACTTCATGTTGATTTGTTCAAACAGCTGTGAGTCTGTCACAGGGAGGAGCAGGTGCCGCTAAACACAACCACAGGCTCCAGACACGACACAAACACGAAACTCACACACGAGCCACGTCACACTGAGGACGGGGAAGTGTGTGGCCCAAAGACACAACTACAGTGTGACGGAGGAGGAGTTAGTTGGCGAGTGTGTCTTCCTCTTCATTTTACAGGAGTTACACTGGCTCAGGTGGTAGAGCAGAAGGTTGGCAGTTTGATCCCAGCTCTGTCACTATGTCCATGAGCAAGACACTTCCCTCAGACGTGACAGTGTGAGAGTGAAGGGCAGATTTCAACAGCAGCTGAAGAGCCACAAAATCACCAATCTGTTTCTGAAAGTGTGAAAACAAATCTGTCGTCTGTTTAAAGTTATATCATGAAACCTCGTCTGGTGGAGGCCTGCCATCTGCTTGTCTCCACAGAGATTTTATTGGTTGCGCTGAATGTTCCGTAGTATGGCATTAAACTTGTCCATGTTCATAGAACCAAGGAATAGATCCCACCAGGCCAAGTTACAGTGTGTGTGTGTGTGTGTGTGTGTGTGTGTGTGTGTGTGTGTGTGTGTGTGTGTTGTGTGTGTGTGTGTGTGTGTGTGAGTGTGTGTGTGTGTGTGTCTGTGTGTGTGTGTGTGTCTGTCTGTGTGTGTGAGTATGTGTGTGTGTGTGTGTGTGTGTGTGTGTGTGTGTGTGTGTGAGTATGTGTGTGTGTGTGTGTGTGTCTGTGTGTGTGTGTGTGTCTGTGTGTGTGTGTGTGTGAGTATGTGTGTGTGTGTGTGTGTGTGTGTGTGTGTGTGTGTGTGTGTGTGTGAGTATGTTGTTGTGTGTGTGTGTGTGTGTGTGTGTGTGTGTGTCTGTGTATGTGTGTGTGTGTGTGAGTCATGTGTGTGTGTGTGTGTGTGTGTGTGTGTGTGTGTGTGTCTGTGTGTGTCTGTATGTGTGTGAGTATGTTTTGTGTGTTTATGTGTGTTATGTGTGTGTGAGTATGTATGTGTGTGTGTATGTGTGTGTACGTGTGTCAGTATGTGTGTATGTGTGTCAGTATGTGTGTGTGTGTTTTTTTTTTTTATTAATTTATATATATGTTTTTTTTTATTTATATATGTTTTTTGTTTTATTTATATATGTTTTTTGTTTTTTATTCATACATATACATTTTTTTCTATTTAAATATATGTTTTTTATTTATATATGTGTTTTTATATATATATATATATTTTTTAATTTCTATAGCTGTTTCATCATCATTATTATCATTATCATTATTATTATTATTATTATTATTATTATTATTATTATTACAGCACCAGTAATTTAGCAAAGTGTTAAAACCGTAGCCTGGCAAATCCAGCCTATGTGTCTGTATTTTATCAGTCTGGTTCCCTCCCTCCATCACGTCTCCACACAGAACCAAACACGATCGTCAGAAATCAGAAAATCATCAGAAAATCATCAGAATTCCGCCATGTTTTCCAGTCCTCTGTGATATTTGTGTCTTTTCTTTCTTCCTCGTGAGCCGCCATGTTTGTTTCATACAGACGAACCACGAGTCTCCCTGATTGGCTGATCCACCTGTCAATCACACCAGACTCACCCGTGACTCACATCTTCATAAAGTATCGGAGAAGTGTTTGTTCTGGATCCAACTGAACACTACGGAACATTCCAATCTACACTCAACAAATCTCCATGACAACAGACCTCACATTGGAAAAGTTCCACAGTAGAGCTTTAAACGCCCCCCTCAGTCTCTCCTGACTTTTGTGTCCGATTGTCCAGCTCACGGTGTCCCCCTTCCCGCCTCCTCCTCAACACAAACTTTTCCTTTAAATTAAATTAAAAATACCCGTTCGCTCCCTCACTCCGTTTTTCCCTCGCTCCAATTTTGTAATCAATGGCCACGCAAAATGGGATTCCTCCAGCCGCCGGCAATTAAAACATTTGTGTCGTTCTTTAACTCTAGTGAGCCAGGCCTGAAATTACCAACCACTGACTCGCCCTCATTTACATATTTATTGCACAGGCGAGGACGAAGCGAAGGGTGCTGTTGTGTGATGGAGGGAGGGAGGGAAGGAGGGAGGGAGAGGAGAGGAGAAGAGAGAAGAAGGAGGGGGAGGGGAGGGGGGTGTCCTAGGCCGAGTTGATTGATGTGAAGCTCGTCTCTTGCATCACAAACAGCCCATTATTGGACAGACAGAGAGACAGAGGACGAGGGGACGGAGAGAAGAAGATGGACAGATCAGAGAGAGAGAGAGGGGGGGAGAGAGACAGGGAGGGGAGGAGAGAGAGAGAGGGGAGAGGAGAGAAGAAGACGGACAGACGGAGAGAGAGGGGGATGGACAGAACAGAGAGAGAGAGAGAGACAGAGGACGAGGGGACGGAGAGAGAAGAAGATGGACAGATCAGAGAGAGAGGAGAGGAGAGGGAGGGAGGAGAGAGAGAGACGAGGGGAGAGGGGAGAGAGAGAAGAAGATGGACAGAACAGAGAGAGAGAGAGAGAGAGAGACAGAGGACGAGGGGACGGAGAGAGAGAAGATGGACAGAACAGAGAGAGAGAGAGAGAGAGAGAAGATGGACAGAGGGAGAGGGGACGGAGAGAGAGAAGGACAGGACAGAGACAGAGAGAGAGAGAGAGGGGAGGGACGGGAGAGAGAAGAAGATGACAGAGAAAGAGGGAGAGAGGAGGGCAGAAGGAGAGGGAGAGAGAGAGAGAGAGAGGAGAGAGGAGAGACAGAGAGGACAGACGAGAGAGAGGGCAGAGGAGACAGAGGACGAGGAGAGAGAGAGAAGAAGATGGACAAGAGGAGAGAGGGGAGAGATGGAGAGAGAGAGGGAAGGAGAGAGAGAGAGAGGACGAGAGGGACGGAAGAAGAAGATGGATTAACAGAGAGAGAGAGAGAGGAGAGAGAGACAGAGACAGAGACAGAGGAGAGGGGACGGAGAGAGAAGATAGAGAGAGAGAGAGAGAGAGGGAGAGACAGAGGAGAGAGAGGAGAGAGAAGAGACAGAAGAGAGACAGAGAGAGAGAGAGAGAAGAGGGAAAGGAGAGGAGAGGACGGAAGGAGAAGAGAGGAAGATGGACAGAGAGAGAGAGAGAGAGAGAGGAGAGGACAAAGAAGAGAAGAGAGGGACGAGAGAGAGAAGATGGAGGGAGGAGAGAGAGGAGAAGGAGAGAGAGAGACAGAGGACGAAGAAGAGAGAAGAAGATGGACAGACAGAGACAGAGAGAGAAGAGAGCGAGGGAAGAGGAAGGCAGGGAGAGAGAGAGACAGAGACGAGGGGAGGGAGAGATCTGAATGGACAGAACAGAGAGAGAGAGAGGGGGGGGGGGGAGAGGGAAGAAGGAGAGAGAGAGAGACAGAGGAAGAAGGGACGGAGAGAGAAGATGACACAGAGAGAGAGGGGGGGAGGAGAGAAGAGAGAGGGAAGGAGAGAGAGAGAGGACAGAGGAGAGGGGGAAGAGAAGAGAGAGGAAAGAGAGAGGGAGAGGAGAGAGAGAGAGAGGAAAGAAGAGAGGAGAGAGAGAGAGAGAGAGGGGCAACAGAAAGAGGAGAGAGAAGAGGAGAGAGAAAGAGAGAGAGAGAGAGAAGAGAGAGAAAGAGAAAAGAGGAGAGAGGAGGGAGAGAGAGACGAGAAGAGGGAGAGAGAGAGTGAGGGGGAGAGGAGAGAGAGAAAGAGGGAGAGAGGAGGGAGAGGAAGAGGGGGAGAGGAGAGTGACATAGAGAGGGAGGGAGAGAGGGAGGAAAAGAGGAGAGGAAGGAGAATAGAGAGAGGGAGGAGAGGGAAAAGAGAGAGGGAGGAGAGAGGAGAGAAATAGAGAGAGGAGGGAGAGAGGAGGAAAGAGAGGAGAGGGGAGAGGGAGGGAGAG
Organism: Periophthalmus modestus; assembly: GCA_019594935.1. Taxonomy (NCBI): domain Eukaryota; kingdom Metazoa; phylum Chordata; class Actinopteri; order Gobiiformes; family Gobiidae; genus Periophthalmus; species Periophthalmus modestus. The sequence continues at coordinate 160,504 of JAIEZT010000016.1, read as the reverse complement.
GAGGAGAAATAGGAGGGTGGGAGAGAGGGTGATGTTTTGTGTGTTTGTGTTTTGTGTGTGTTTGTGTGTGTTTGTGTTTGTGTGTGTTTGTGTGTTTGTGTGTGTTTGTGTTTGTGTGTGTTTGTGTTTGTGTGTGTTTGTGTCTTTGTGTCTTTGTGTGTGTTTGTGTTTGTTTGTGTGTTTGTGTGTGTTTGTGTGTGAGTGTTTGTGTGTGTGTGTGTGTGTGTTTGTGAGTGTTTGTGTGTCTTTTTGTGTGTGTGTATTTGTGGTTCTGTGTGTGTTTGTTTGTGTGTGTGTTTGTATTTGTGTGTGTGTTTGTGTGTGTGTGTGTTTGTGTGTGTGTGTGTGTATGTATTTGTGTGAGTGTGTGTTTGTGTGTGTTTGTGTATTTGTGTATTTGTGTGTGTGTGTGTGTGTTGTTGCGGACACATTAAGGGCGTCTGGTGTAAAACTAAAACAAATGGGTTTTGTTTGTTTTCTTGTGTGTTTTTTTTATAATCTTGAACATTGAGAGAATAAAGTTTTGGTGCTGGGACAGTTTTGTTGAAGCATTTACCTTTTATAATCAGTCACATTCAGACTTATGCGACGTGTGTGAAGTGTCTTGCTCAAGTGCACAGCCGTTATAACACAGACCTGCCCTCTGTAAATGTACTTTTACTTAAGACTTTTGATTTCTTTCTCCCCGTTGTTCCCTCATCAAAATCACGTCTGAAGAGGTTTTAGAGTCATCCATGCATGTTTGAGTAATCTAGAGATCTCTCCCTGGCCCTATTCAAACCCTCCTTACGGTTAGGTGTAAGATTCTGTACAAGGCTCCGCCCACAAGTCTACATCACCCATGCTCCACACGACAACTCTCCATAAATATACAAAAACATGATACAAAACTGTTCACTACGACTTCACAAACCTGGTGTATGTGCAGTAGTTTCATTAGTGCGACGCAGCTGATTGTGTCGTGATAGAGCTCTGAAGGGGGAGGGGCTTGTTATGTGATACAGTTAATACCCCATAGAAGTAAAATACCTCCTCTTTAATTAAATACATGCAGGACACATATGTTTAATGCCGTGCTGTGGAATATTCCAGGCAAAGCAAAAAAATAAATAAAAAGCAAACAAAAAACAACTTCTAAATGGTGAAGTTTCCACTAGAAAAGTTAGACAAAAGTTTCTTTAAGCTCCTCCTGCATTTCCAAGTTGTCTGTTATTTACTGAAACATTACACAACATTACACAATACTACACAACATTAAACAACATTACACAACGTTACACAATATTACACAACATTACACAGTTAAACACAACAGTTAAGTTAAAGTACGACGGGTTTTCATGTTTTTATAATTCTGACTTATATTTGGAATTCTGACCACGAGTATCATAGCAACCAAAGAGCCAATCAGGAGCAAGGCTGTTAAAGGTAACGCCCCTTCCCGCCCACACCACTGGCTTAGCAGGGAGCGAGCACTTAGCAACACTGTCAATCAAACCTGTTGCTAACGCTAACAGGAGCAGGCTCTGTGAAAGAAAGCGCCTGATTTGTCTGTTTTTAATGTTCATATGTTGATTTACAGACACAAAAGTGAAAAAAAACATCATGTAGAGCAAATTAATACGAACATTTAAGACCAAAATGACGAGTTTGACAGCTTTTCAATAGAAAGTGAACTGGAGCCAGAGTTGATGGAGCAGGACTTCTTATTTAGAACGTGGCAGCTAGCAGGTTAGCTATGTCCATTTATATGAACAGTCTATGCACTTTAAACAAATACTGTATCGTTGCTACAGGCGGCCATTTTGTTTTATTTGGTCAGTGTAGTTTTAAATGTACCAACGCTTCAAATATCCAGGAAAACACTAAAATCCGATGTTACTTCCTGTCTAATTTCCAGCCCTGTCTGTCCCTGTCTGTCCCGGTCGTCCCTGTATTCCCTGTATCCCGGGCGTTCCGAGCTCATTGTAGCAGCTCCGTTCAAATGGATGTTGACGCCGCGTGGACCAACAAAAGCGCGCGGCCACGATTTGCCTGAAAAGATTCAATCAGACATGTTTTCACTGGGATTAATTGGCAGACTGGCGAGGCGGAGGAGGAGGAGCGCCGAACCTCTCTCCCTCCGTCTCTCTCTCTTCCCTCTGTCATTTTGAGCGATAGTTTGGAAATGTCCTTTGAATGATGCTAAGGACCAGTCTCCCCCCCTCTCCCCCCCGCACTCCCCCGCCACTTCCCGACTATGAATTATGGGTATTATTTCACGGAGGCGGGCTGTGGCGAGGCGGGAGTGGCGGTCTGATTTGATTGGATCTGACCCTCCCCTGTACATGACACGGGGACATTGATACTGACAGGAGATGTGTGGCGATGCGCTCATATTATGAATGGGACGCTAAGGGCTAAGGGCTAAAGCTAAAAGTGCTAGCATTGACCCGACTTTGACTCCCGCTAAAAAATGAGACAGTGCAGAAGGTGAGCCTGGTTTACTCCCCCATGTAGACTTGGTTTGGCCCAGTTCTAGTCACTTATGTAGACTTACTTTGGTCCAGTTCTAGTCCCTCATGTAGACTTGGTTTGGTCCAGTTCTAGTCCCCCGTGTAGACTTGGTTTGGCCCAGTTCTAGTCCCTCGTGTAGACACAGTTTGGTCCAGTTCTAGTCCCTCGTGTAGACTTGGTTTGGTCCAGTTCTAGTCCCTCATGTAGACACAGTTGGTCCAGTTCTTGTCCCTCGTGTAGACTTGGTTTGGCCCAGTTCTAGTCCCTCGTGTAGACACAGTTTGGTCCAGTTCTAGTCCCTCGTGTAGACTTGGTTTGGTCCAGTTCTAGTCCCTCATGTAGACTTGGTTTGGTCCAGTTCTAGTCCCTCGTGTAGACTTGGTTTGGTCCAGTTCTAGTCCCTCGTGTAGACTTGGTTTGGTCCAGTTCTAGTCCCCTCGTGTAGACTTGGTTTGGTCCAGTTCTAGTCCCTCGTGTAGACTTGGTTTGGTCCAGTTCTAGTCCCTCATTTAGACTTGGTTTGGTCCAGTTCTAGTCCCTCATGTAGACTTGGTTTGGTCCAGTTCTAGTCTCTCATGTGGACTTGGTTTGGTCCAGTTCTAGTTCCTCGTGTAGACTTAGTTTGGTCTAGTTCTAGTCCCTCATGTAGACTTGGTTTGGTCTAGTTCTAGTCCCTCATGTAGACTTGGTTTGGTCCAGTTTTATAGTCTCTCATGTAGACTTGGTTGGTCCAGTTCTAGTCCTTCATGTAGACTTGGTTTGGTCCAGTTCTTGTCTCTCATGGAGACTTGGTTTGGTCCAGTTCTAGTCCCTCTGTGTAGACTTAGTTTGGTCCAGTTCTAGTCCCTCATGTAGACTTGGTTTGGTCCAGTTCTAGTCTCATCATGGAGACTTGGTTTGGTCCAGTTCTAGTCCCCCATGTAGACTTAGTTTGGTCCAGTTCTAGTCCCTCATGTAGACTTGGTTTGGTCCAGTTCTAGTCCCTCATGTAGACTTGGTTTGGTCCAGTTCTAGTCCCTCATGTAGACTTGGTTTGGTCCAGTTCTAGTCCCTCGTGTAGACTTTGGTTTGGTCCAGTTCTAGTCCCCTCATGTAGACTTGGTTTGGGGTCCAGTTCTAGTCCCTCGTGTAGACTTGGTTTGGTCCAGTTCTAGTCCCTCGTGTAGACTTGGTTTGGTCCAGTTCTAGTCCCTTGTGTAGACTTGGTTTGGTCCAGTTCTAGTCCCTCGTGTAGACTTGGTTTGGTCCAGTTCTAGTCCCTCGTGTAGACTTGGTTTGGTCCAGTTCTAGTCCCTCATGTAGACTTGGTTTGGTCCAGTTCTAGTCCCTCGTGTAGACTTGGTTTGGTCCAGTTCTAGTTCCTCATGTAGACTTGGTTTGGTCCAGTTCTAGTCCCCCGTGTAGACTTGGTTTGGTCCAGTTCTAGTCCCCCGTGTAGACTTGGTTTGGTCCAGTTCTAGTCCCTCGTGTAGACTTGGTTTGGTCCAGTTCTAGTTCCTCATGTAGACTTGGTTTGGTCCAGTTCTAGTCCCTAATTGTTATTTAGACTTGGTTTGGTCCAGTTCTAGTCCCTCATGAAGACTTGGTTTGGTCCAGTTCTAGTCCCTCATGTAGACTTAGTTTGGTTCAGTTCTAGTCCCTCATGTAGACTTGGTTTGGTCCAGTTCTAGTCCCTCGTGTAGACTTGGTTTGGTCCGGTTCTAGTCCCTCGTGTTGTTAGCATGCTAGCTGCTGTTAGGTTAAAGGTTAAAATTAAGTATATTGACCCAGAAATTTGTTCTCTGCATTTGACCCACCCTTCAATACACCTGGAACAAGAGTCAGGAGCAGAGTGCAGCGGGGGACCCATGCCCACTAACCAGGAAGTACGCTGGTGTGTTGTTAGCATGCTAGTTGCTGTAAAGGCTATGGTTAACTATAATGAACTTGAAGCAAAATTTGTTCTCTGCATTTGACCCACCCTTCAATACACTTGGACAAGAGTCAGGAGCAGAGTGCACCAGGGGACTCATCTCCGCTAATCAGGAAGTACGCTGGTGTGTTGTTAGCATGCTAGTTGCAGACCCACCCTTTGATGCCAGCTATCAGGATTACCTTAGCCTCCTCTCTACTCCTTTTCTTCACTCCTCTCCTCTGCTTTCTCCTCCCTGTTTCTCTCCCTCTCTCCTCTTTCTTCTTCTCTCCTCATTCATCTTCCCCTCCTCTCTCTCTCCCTTCTCTCCTCCTCCTCCTCTTCCTCCTCCTCCTCTCCGCACCTGTTCTCCGCCTCCCTCACACTCAGCGCATTATGCAAATCCAGACATGACACAAATTTCACGACAACTGTTCTCTGTGATCTCTGGACTCCTCCCTCGTTTCCTCCTCCTCCTCGTTCCTCTCCAAACTTCCCCAAAAAAAAAAAACGCTTTTCCAGGGAGGAGGCGGAGCTGCGGAGAAGCGAGCCAGGAGAGTGCGCGGACAGCAAATCGGCAGCTTCGTCAAATTATGCCGACGTTAAGGAGGTTTGGAGCGGCGTAATCCGGGCTCCAAAGCTGGCACGACCCCTCCCTCGCTACAACGGTTAACTTTTGTCGACGCAAACGCCACATTACACGAAGCGCCTTTAATCTGCGGGATTACAGGCGGCAGCGGCGTTCCGGAGGCGAGGGTGGAGGAGAGGTGGAGAGGTGGAGTTTGTAATGATTTCTCTACATGTTGACTTTAATGTTGGGTGGCAGGTGAAGATAGTGGGAGTAGGACTGGAGCTGTGGTGTTACGATACTAAAATTTCAAACTCCATTTCAGTAATAAGGAGACTCGATATTCCGATATTCCGATTTTCCGATTTTCCGATACCACACTATAATAAAGAACACTCTTTCTTTAGACAATATGCTCTGATTTTCTACCTTAAATGTTCATATTTTCTTTTTTATTCGCGTGTGGCCTTGTATCTGTGTAATCCGACAGTGCTCCTTCAGCATTCCCTGAGGGTGTGACGCTAACTGGAGGCACTGCTCTGTCTGAAGCCCTGTTACTCAAGTTAGACTTTAATCTGAGCTTTGTTTTAAAAAGTCGGATAAAGACTTAGCTGAAATGTGAACAGATGAGCTGGTTTGTGCTGTTAAACAAGCCCCTCTCTGATAACGTTACAGTCACAAGCTAGCATTAGCATTAGCATTAGCCGACAGTTTTTTCGTTGCTCTCATGTTTTAGTTGTAAATCAAACTCTTAAACAAGACCGTGAACACTCAGACCGATCACAGGCTTCTGAAAATGTGCTGTTTAAATCCATTTTGTGTTTTTTTCTTGAATTTTCAGACGATCTTAAAACTTTTTTTGTGTTTGCTGATGTGTACGTCGTGTCTCCATGGTAACCGCTGAACATTCTACCATAGACATTTGATTAAAAAACATGTACAAAAGCGTTTTCCATAACATTTTTCAAATTATAATTTTAGTTTAGATTCTTTCCCCCCTCCCACGCTCTCTCCCCTCTCTCTTTTCCGCCCTCTCTCTCTCTTGTTTCCATCCCCCCTTCTCTCTCTCTCCCTCTCTCCTCCCTCTCTCCCTCTCTCCTCCCTCTCTCCTGACTCTGGAGGAGTTCACCGCGGGGGGGAGTAGTCTCATGTGGAGCAGAGGAGATGCAGCTCTGGGAGAGTGACCTGGGAAACCTCTTCAGGGGAGGAGAGGAAGATAAGCCCTCTCCCCTCCTCCTTCACCATTACTACCCCTCCACTCATCTTCCTCCTCCCCTCCTCCTCCTCTCTTTCTCTTCCCCCCCTTCTCTCCTCCTCTTCCTCCCCTCCTTTGCTCCTGCCTTCCTCCCTTCCTCCCCACCTTCTCCTCCTTCTCTCCTCTCCTTTCCTCAGCCTTCACCTTGTCTCCCCCATCCTCCCCTCTTCTCCCTCTCTCATCCCCCCTCCGACTCTCTTTTTCCACTCCTTCCCCTCTTTCCCCCTCTCCACTCCTCACCTCATTCTCATCTCTTTCTTCTCCTCCTCTCCCCCTCCTCCTCTCCTCTCCCCCCGCCCCTCTTCTCCTCCTCCTCTCCCTCTCCTCACCCCTCTCTCTCTCTCTCTGTCTCTCTCTCTCTGTCTCTCTTCTCTTCTTTCTGATCTGTTTCTTTTCTAATAGATTCTGTTTTTAAACATATGTCAGCAGTCGCTCTTTTTCTTCCTCCTAATGTGGCGTGACCCCCCCCGCCCCTCTCTCTCTCTCTCTCTCTCTCTCTCTCTCTTCTCTCTCTCTCCCTCTTTCTTTCTCTATTTCTCTTCCCCCTCCCCCTTCTCTTTCTCTCATTCTTTCTCCACCCCCTTCTGTCAGACTCTTCCTCTCCCCATCTCTCTATCCCTCAATCTCTCTACTTCCCCTTTTTCATGCTCCTCAAACACTTCTATCTCTTCTTCCTATCTCTCTCTCTTTTTCTCCCACCTCTCATACTTCCTTTCCCCTTCCCTCTTCCTATCTTTTTCTCCCCTCATCCTCCTTTTCTCCTTCTCTATATCCCTCTTTTCCTCCTTCTCGTTATCCCACCCTCCCTCTTTCACTTTCATTTCTCTCTCCTCTTTCTCCCCTCTTCTCCATGTAGCCCTCTCTCTCCCTCCCTCTCCCCCCTCTCTCCTCCTCCTCCTCCTCCTCCCTCTCTCCTCCTCTCTCCTCCTCTCTCCTCCTCCTCCCTCTCTCCTCTGCTTACAGATGAGCGGAGTGTCCTCCCTCTCTCCTCCTCTCTTCCTCTCTCCTCCTCCCTCTTTCCCTCTCCTCTGCTTACAAATGAGCGGAGTGTCCTCCCCTCTCCTCTCTCCTCCTCTGCCCTCTCTCCCTCTCTCTCTCTCTTCTCCCTCTCTCCTCCTCTCTCCTCTCCTCTCTCCTCTCTCCCTCTCCTCTCTCTCCTCTCTCTCCTCCTCCTCTCTCTCTCTCCTCTCTCTCCTCCCTCTCTCCTCCACTTACAGATGAGCGGAGTGTCCTCTCCTCCTCCTCTCCTCCTCTCTCTCCTCCTCCCTCTCTCCTTCCTGTCTCCTCCTCCTCTCTTCTCTCTCTCCTCTCTCCTCTCTCTCTCCTCTCTCTCTCTTCCTCTCCTCTCTCCTCTCTCCTCCTCCTCCTCTCTCCTCCTCCCTCTCTCCTCACTTACAGATGAGCGGACTGTCCTCTCCTCCTCTCTCTCTCCTCCCTCCTCCTCTCTCCTCCTCCCCTCTCTCTCCTCCCTCCTCCTCTCTCCTCTCTCCTCCTCCCTCTCTCCTCCACTTACAGATGAGCGGAGTGTCCTCTCCTCCTCTCTCTCTCTCCTCCCTCCTCTCTCTCTCTTCCTCCTCCTCCTCCTCCTCTCTCCTCCTCCCTCTCTCCTCCACTTACAGATGAGCGGAGTGTCCTCTCCTCCTCCTCCTCCTCTCTCCTCTCTCCTCCTCCCTCTCTCCTCCACTTACAGATGAGCGGAGTGTCCTCTCCTCCTCTCTCTCTCCTCCTCCCTCTCTCCTCCACTTACAGATGAGTGGAGTGTCCTCTCCTCCTCTCTCTCTCCTCCTCCCTCTCTCCTCCACTTACAGATGAGTGGAGTGTCCTCCTCCTCCTCCTCTCTCTCCTCCTCCCTCTCTCCTCCACTTACAGATGAGTGGAGTGTCCCTCTCCTCCTCCTCCTCCTCCTCTCTCCTCTCTCCTCCTCCCTCTCTCCTCCACTTACAGATGAGCGGAGTGTCCAAGCGTGCAAAGTGCAGAGGAGAAGAAATGGTTTTGTTTTATCATTATGTGAAAAAACATTTATCAACACGACGCATAAGACGAATAACAACTGTGCTTAAATGAGCCAACAGGCCACCGTACTTCATTTAAAAGGCATCGGAATAAACAGGGCACATTATGTTTACTGAGGTGTGAGAGAGACGAGCGAGACGTGAGCGATTCCACACAAAACCAGCCAAATCAGCACCAAACACCACTTTATGAGACATGAGGAAATGGAGCCGGGCTGTTAGCACGCTACGCTAACACGCTACGCTAACACGCTAAGCTAACACGCTAACACGCTCACAAGGGACAGGTCACTCCGGGTGAGCGGTTTAAACCTCTATCCTCTCTCTCTTTTTCCTCCACCTTTCCCTACTCCCTTCTCTCCCCCTATCTCTTTCCCCTCCTTCATCCTCCTTTTCTCCTTCTCTCTCCCCCCTCTTTCACTCCCACCCTTTATATCTCCCTCTCTCCTCTATGTATCCTCTCCTACTTCCCCTCTCTCTCATCCCTCTCCTCTTTTTTCCTTACTTTCTTCTCCCTCCTTCCCTCCACCCTCTCCCCTCCTCTCCCTCCCCCCTCCCCCCCCCTCCCTCTCTCTTCTTTCCTCCCCGTCTCTCCTTCTCTCTCTCCCTCTCTCCTCCCTTTCTTCTCCTCCTCCCTATCTCTTCCCTCCCCGTTCTCCTCCCTTCCTCCCTTTCTCCCTCTCTCCTCCCTCCTCTTTCTCCTCCTCCATCCCCCCTCTCCTCCCTGTCTCACTCCTCTTGCCTCCATTTCCTCCTTCCCTCAGCGTCCTCTCTCTCTCCTTCCCTCCCTCTTCACCTCCATCTCCCGCTCTCCTCCCTGTCTCACTCCTCCTGCGTCTCTTTCCTCCTTCCCTTTTTTCCCTCCCTCGCTCTCTCCCTCTCTCTCTCTCTCTCTCCTCTCCTCCCCACTCACTCTCTCCCCTCTTTCCAGTTGTCCGTTTTTTCTTCCTTCACAAACTCAAACTTCTCCGTTACATGAATCGTTTGAATATTAATCTGAGCTGAGAGAAATATCATTTTGTTCAAAATCATAGACGACCAATCAGCTTGAGTCACTGAAATGAACTGATCTGATTGGACGATCATGTTTGAGCCTGAGGGAGTGAAAAAGAGAGATGGATCTGGCTCCACACAGCTCCACCCAGCTCCACACAGCTCCACACACAGCTCCACACACAGCTCCACCCACCTCCACACACAGGCTCCACACAGTTCCACACAGCTCCACACACAGCTCCACACATCTCCACACAGCTCCACACACAGCTTCACCCACCTCCACCCACCTCCACACACACACCCCACCCACATGCTCCACACACAGCTCCACACACAGCTTCCCCACCTCCACACCACCTCCACACAGCTCCCACACTGCTCCACACACAGCTCCACACAGCTCCACACAGCTCCACACAGCTCCACACACAGCTCCACACACAGCTCCACACACAGCTCCACACAGCTCCACACAGCTCCACACACAGCTCCACACAGCTCCACACAGCTCCACACAGCTCCACACACAGCTCCACACACCTCCACACAGCTCCACACAGCTCCACACACAGCTCCACACAGCTCCACACACAGCTCCACACACAGCTCCACACACCTCCACACAGCTCCACACAGCTCCACACAGCTCCACACACAGCTCCACACAGCTCCACACAGCTCCACACACAGCTCCACACACAGCTCCACACACAGCTCCACACACCTCCACACAGCTCCACACACAGCTCCACACAGTCTGGGTGGTGCGTATCTTGTCGTGGAGATGTTAATATTTATTGACGGGGCCGGGCTGGTGTTAGAACATTAAAAAGGGGATCGGGGAGAAGCGCTCTGCAGATTTAAGCTCCAGGAGGCCACACACTTATTCAGATGATGAGCCTGCGACGCTTGTCCTTGGAAAAAAGGGAATTAGTGTCTGGAAAGTCAAAGAGGAGAGAGGGAAGAGAGGGAAAGAGGGAAAAGAGGGAAGAGAGGAGAGGGGGAGGGAAAGGAGAGAGAGAAGGAAATGATAGAGGAGAGAGAGGAGTAATGGAAGAGAGGAGAGGGGGAGGGAAAAAGAGAGAGAGAGGGAAATGAGACAAGAGAGAGGGAAGAGAGAGAGTGAGAGTGAAAGGAGAGAGAGAGGAAAATGAGACAGGAGAGAGAGAGGAGGGAGAGAGGGAAAGGAGAGAGAGAAGAGATGAGAGGGGGAGGAAGAGAGAGATAGAAGAGATGAGAGGGGGAGGGAGGAGAGAGAAGGAAACAAGAGAGAAGATAGAGGAAGAGGGGAAGGAGAAAGAGAGGAGAGAGCAGAAAGAAAGAGGGGGGGAGAGAGAAGATGGGGAAAGGGAAGGGAGAAAGAGAGAGACAAAGACAGCGAGACAGAGGAAAGAGGGAGTGAGAGAAAGTAGATGAAAGAGAGGAGAAAGAGGGAGAAAAAAGAGCAGAGACAAAAACGGGAGAGAGGAAAAGATGGAGAGACAGGAGAGGAGAGATAGAAAAGAGAGTGGGGAAGAGGAGAGACAGATGAGGAGAGAGACAGAGGAGAGATGGCAAGAAAGAAGAAGCAAAGAGGGAGAAAGGAGATACAAAAGAGGGGGGAAGTATAGGAGGATAGAGGGAAGGAGAGACAGGAGGGCTAGAAAGAGGAGAGGAAAAGAGAAAGGACAGAGAGAGAGAGAGATGGAGAGTGAAAGAAGAGGGCAAACGGAAAGGAGAGAGAGAAAGAAGTTAGGAGAGGAAAGAGAGCAAGAAAGGAGAGAGGGAGAGAGGGGCAAATCTGGATTTACGACTGTGTTTTTGCATGCCCTGTGAGATACAAGGAGAGGAACAAAGTGGCTCTGGTTTTTCATGCAGAGGATGAGATGATGAAAGCGCGTTGGATTCGGCAGAAGTGTGTCCATGGGAGCGCGCAGACAATCCCCTCTGCAGGAAGCGTAGATCAAACCGGATTTAAGGAGTCAGGAATGGTACACCGCGGCATCGCCAGCCCCGAGGCATGCTGGGAGATGCGAGGGGGAAGGCAGGGTGACCAGCCGCCGGAGTCACGCTCTCATTTCATATACGCCAGAGCCAGACTTTTAAAACCGAACCGGATCAGGAGCCGGGGTGCGCTTGTTGTGTGTCTGCGGGCGCGGGGGTGTGGGCGGGTGGAGTTTAATCATGTTATGGTGTTTTGAATGTCAGCGCCGGTGTCAGGGCTGCTCCGGAGTGAAAGGATAAACACGTCTTCATTACAAGGTTTTGTCTCGGAGCTGGAGGTTTAATGTTTTTATAAGAGTCACACCCGCCACAGAAACACAAACCACTTTAATAATGTTCTGTTTGAAGAAGAAACCAAGATTTGAGTCAGTTTAAAGAGGAGGTTTTTACTTCTTTGGGGTATTAAAGAGGAGGTATTTACTCCTATGGGGTATTAAAGAGGAGGTATTTACTTCTATGTGGTATTAAAGAGGAGGTATTTACTTCTATGGGGTATTAAAGAGGAGGTATTTACTTCTATGGGGTATTAAAGAGGAGGTATTTACTTCTATGGGGTATTAAAGAGGAGGTATTTACTTCTATGGGGTATTAAAGAGGAGGTATTTACTTCTATGGGGTATTAAAGAGGAGGTATTTACTTCTATGGGGTATTAAAGAGGAGGTATTTACTTCTATGGGGTATTAAAGAGGAGGTATTTACTTCTATGGGGTATTAAAGAGGAGGTATTTACTTCTATGGGGTATTAAAGAGGAGGTATTTACTCTATGTGGGTATTAAAGAGGAGGTATTTATTTCTATGGGGTATTAAGAGGAGGTATTTACTTCTATGGGGTATTAAAGAAGACGTATTTTACTTCTGTGGGGTATTAAAGAGGAGGTATTTACGTCTATGGGGTATTAAAGAGGAGGTATTTACTTCTATGGGGTATTAAAGAGGAGGTATTTACTTCTGTGGAGTATTAAAGAGGAGGTATTTACGTCTATGGGGTATTAAAGAGGAGGTATTTACTTCTTTGGGGTATTAAAGAGGAGGTATTTATTTCTTTGGGGTATTAAAGAGGAGGTATTTACGTCTATGGGGTATTAAAGAGGAGGTATTTATTTCTTGGGGTATTAAAAAGAGGAGGTATTTACTTCTTTGGGGTATTAAAGAGGAGGTATTTACTTCTATGGGGTATTAAAGAGGAGGTATTTTATTTCTTTGGGGTATTAAAGAGGAGGTATTTACGTCTATGGGGTATTAAAGAGGAGGTATTTTACTTCTATGGGGTATTAAAGAGGAGGTATTTATTTCTTTGGGGGGTATTAAAGAGGAGGTATTTACGTCTATGGGGCATTTAAAGAGGAGGTATTTATTTCTTTGGGGTATTAAAGAGGAGGTATTTACGTCTATGGGGTATTAAAGAGGAGGTATTTACGTCTATGGGGTATTAAAGAGGAGGTATTTACGTCTATGGGGTATTAAAGAGGAGGTATTTACGTCTATGGGGTATTAAAGAGGAGGTATTTTACTAAGTTAAGTTCAGGGGTTCGATTCCCACTGTGCCATTGTGTCCTTAGGCAAGACACTTTCCCTCCCTGTGTAGTACCAGGACGAGGTCGTGCTCCTCCTGTTCAGATTTTTTGTAGATCTGAACATTTAACAGATTCAAACACAAAACTTTCCTCTAATTTTAAAATTCAGCAAAAAAAAAAAAAAAAAAGAGTAAAGATAATGTTCCACAAACACATTTAAAAGCCTCAAAGTGTGACGTGTCTGGACAGTTTCACACTGTCCCACTGAGAGTCTGTCCTCACCTCATCTGGTCCTTGAACCTCCTCCTCCTCCTCACCTCTAACCTCCTCTCTCCTTCTCCCACCCCTTTCCCTTCTCTCCTCCTCTCCCTCTATCCTCCCTTCTCCTCCCTCGTCACTCCCTGAACTCAGATTCACTACAGGCGCTGTCTTTCTCTTTCTCCTCTCTCCTCCTCTCTCCTCTGTCTCCTCTCTCCTCCTCCTTCTCCTCTAACCTCCTCCTCCTCTCTCCTCTGTCCCCTCTCCTCTCTCCTCCTCCTCTCTCCTCCTCCTCGTCACACCCTGAGCCCAGATTCATTACAGCCGGTGTCTCTCTCCTCTCTCCTCTCCTCTCTCCTCCTCCCCTCTCCTCCTCTTCTCCTCCTCTCCTCCTCCCCCTCATCACACCCTGAGCCCAGATTCATTACAGCCGGTGTCCTCTCTCCTCTCTCTCCTCTCCTCTCCTCCTCCTCCTCCCCTCCTCCTCCTCCTCTTCTCCTCCTCTCTCCTCCCCCTCGTCACAACCCCTGAGCTCAGATTCATTACAGCTGGTGTCTCTCTTGTCCTCTCTCCTCTCCTCTGTCCCCCTCTCCTCCTCCTCCTCTCTCCTCCTCCCCTCTCCTCCTCCCCTCTCCTCCTCCTCTCTCCTCCCCCTCGTCACACCCTGAGCTCAGATTCATTACAGCTGGTGTCTCTCTTGTCCTCTCTCCTCCCCTCTGTCCCCTCTCCTCTCTCCTCCTCCCCTCTCCCCTCTCCCTTCTCCTCCTCCTCTTCTCCTCCTCCTCTCCTCCTCCCCCTCGTCACATCCTGAGCTCAGATTCATTACAGCCGGTGTCTCTCTTGTCCTCTCTCTCCTCTCCCTCCTCCCCTCTCCTCTTCTCCTCCGCTCTCCTTTCCCCTCTCCCCCTCTCCTCCTCATCTTCTTCTCCTCCTCTCTCCTCCCCCTCGTCACACCCTGAGCTCAGATTCATTACAGCCGGTGTCCGGGGTATTAAGATAGTGGAGCATTAACAAAGTTGTCTGTGTATCTAAATTGAATCTGCCCCTTCCAAACCCAATCTGGATTATGTTTACCTGAAATATAAGCGCTTTGGAGACGGGAACACAGCCCCAGATAAAAACTGTAGCATCCCTCCTCCTCCTCCTCCTCCTCCTCCTCCCTCTTTCCTCCCTCTACAATCCTAATCCGGGCTGTAATTTGTTCCTGGATGGATGTTGCCGTGGCGATGTGTGCGTAGATTGGGATTGGCTCCAGTTTGTTGGGAGGAGGCGGAGTCGTACAGTAAAACCCAGAACACGCCGCTCGATTTGGGCTCGTTCCACTAAGATCTGTGAACATGCATGTCACACCTGTTTATGCTCGGTGATCATCTCTCCTCCTCACCTCCTCCTCTCCCCTCCTCCTCATCATCATCATCACCCTCCTCTTACTCCTCATCATCACCTCCTCCTCCTCCTCCTCATTATCACCTCCTCCTCCTCCTCCTCATCATCATCACCTCCTCCTCATCATCACCTTCTCCTCCTCATCATCACCTCCTCCTCCTCCTCCTCATCATCATCACCTCCTCCTCCTCATCATCCTCACTTCCTCTTCATCATCATCCTCACCTCCTCCTCCTCATCATCACCTCCTCTTCATCATCATCCTCACCTCCTCCTCCTCCTCATCACCTCTTCCTCCTCCTCATCACCTCCTCCTCCTCATCACCACCTCCTCCTCATCATCATCACCTCCTCCTCCTCATCATCACCTCCTCCTCCTCCTCCTCATCACCTCCTCATCATCATCACCTCCTCCTCCTCATCATCATCATCACCTCCTCCTCCATATCATCATCACCTCCTCCTCATCACCTCCTCCTCATCATCATCACCTCCTCATCATCACCTCCTCCTCCATATCATCTGTACTGTATGTAACTTTTAATCTTAACTTTACGATGATTATGTATGTTTTACTTTGTTGTATTGTGATTTTAATGTCTTTATTTTCACCAGTAGGGGGCAGATCTGAACCGTCTCCTCACTTGGCTCCTCCCCCTCCTCTCACCTGGCCCCTCCCCCTCTCCTCACCAGCCTAAAGGTGGCGCACTGTCAGACTACTCCGCAGATCTGACCTGTAACTTGACATCACCTGCTTTCCATGGAGACAGACGGAGGTTTAATGCTGTACTACGGAACATTTCAGGTAAAGTAACAACAGGCAGGTGTCAAACCCTCCACCAGAAGAAGAGTCGTGCACCTTTCAACATTACGGCGGGATGTTAATGCTTTACTGGGAATGTTCCAAAGTACAGCATTAAGTGTTTTTATTACTCAAAAGTACTGCAGAAGAAAGTACTCACTCTTCATAAGAGCGGGCTCGCCTCTCCACAGATCTGCTCTGTAACTTGGCCTGGAGGCTGTAACCTGGTCTCTCCCCTGAGCGACAGATCAAATCTCTTCAATGGAAAACGGCATTACAGACGTTTGTTTGCTAGCGGCTAACGCAGACATGGGCAAACTACGGCCCCAGGGCCACACACGGCCCTCTGGACTCATTAATCCGGCCGAACGAGACCAAATGATATTAAAATAGTTCTTGTCTGTCTTGTTCAAAGTTTGTTCTGCTGTTTATTTAACTGAAATTTAATAAATTAATTATTAATTTAATTATTGCATTTGGAAAACAATTTGCACAATGAGCCTTTTATATTCAGGCTTTGCTCCACGTCACAGGACAAATCTCTGTGATAAAAACACATATATCCTGCCCCTCTGTTAAAATTTAGACCCACTGTGGCCCATGTGTCAAAAGTTTGCCCACTCCTGGACTAAAGGCATCACAGACGTTCATTTGCTAGCGGCTAACGGCATTACAGACATTTATTTGCTAGCGGCTAACGGCATTACAGACGTTCATTTGCTAGCGGCTAACGGCATTACAGACATTTATTTGCTAGCGGCTAACGGCATTGAGCTGAACTGAAGTAGCCTGGCGAGTGCAGCTAGCTCATTGTAGCAGTCGATAAAGCGGCTCATATCTGGATTGGATCTTTGGCCTTTGAGAGGAGACATTAGCTTTGGGAGTTGCTCAGTGGAACCGTCCCACGTGCCACAGACTCACATTACATCATCACTGCTCTTTACACTTTAGGTAAAATGTTCCGTGTCGTTGCTTTTTTTGACAAATGTTTCTGATGTGCTGAGGTCACCGACATTAAAGAGGAGGTATTCTACTTCTACTTATTTAAACAATGCGTTGCTCTCTGTGCTAAGTCCCTCCCCCTTCAGAGCCACTATCACAACACAACCAGCTCCATCTAATGAAACTACTGCACATACACCAGGTTTGTGAAGTCGTAGTGAACAGTTTTGTATCATGTTTTTTTGTAGAGTTTATGTGGAGAGTGTCGTACTTGTCTAACTGTAAGGAAACTGGAGAGATCTCTAGATTACTCAAACGTGCATGGATGACATTTAATACCTCTTCAAGTCTGCAGCTCCAGACCCTGGCTCAGGCCCAGGGCCCAGCGAGGCTCTTCTCCTCCTCGTCTCCCTCGCTCCTATCCCTCTCCCCTCTCTCCTCCTCTCCTCCTCTCCTCCTCTCTCTCTCTTCTCCTTCTCTCCTCTCTCTCCTCCCCTCTCTCTCTCTCTCTCCCTCCTCTCTCCTCCTCTCTCCTCCTCCTCTCCCCCCCTCTCTCTCCTCCTCTCTCCCTCTCTCCCCCTCTCTCTCCTCCCTCTCTCCTCCTCTGTCCTCCTCCTTTCCCTCTCTCCTCCTCTCCCTCTCTCTTCCTCCCTCTCTCCTCCTCTGTTTCTCCTCCTCTCCCTCTCTCCCCTCTTCTTTCTCCTCTCCTCCTCTCTCTCTCCTCCCTCTCTCCTCCTCTGTCCTCCTCCTTTCCCTCTCTCCTCCTCTCTCCTCCCTCCTCATCCTCCTCTCTTTCCTCCTCTCCCTCCTCCTCTGTCCTCCTCCCTCTCCCTCTCTCCTCCTCCCTCCTCTCCTCCTCTCTCTCTCCTCCTTCTCTCCCTCTCTCTCTCCTTCTCTCTCTCTCCCCTCTCTCCCTCTCTCTCCTCCCTCCTCCTCTCTCCCTCCTCTCTCTCCTCCCTCTCTCTCTCCTCCTCTCCCTCCTCTCCTCCTCCCTCTCTCTCTCCTCCTCTCCTCCTCCCCTCTCTCTCCTCCTCCTCCTCTCTCTCTCCTCCCTCTCTCTCCTCTCTCCCTCCTCCTCTCCTCCTCTCCTCCTCTCCCCTCTCCTCTCTCTCTCCTCCTCTCTCCCCCTCTCTCTCCCTCCCCCCTCTCCTCCTCCTCTCTCTCTCTCTCTCTCTCCTCCTCCTCCTCCCTCTCTCTCTCCTCCTCTCTCCTCCTCTCCTCCTCCCTCTCTCTCTCCTCCTCTCTCCTCCTCTCTCTCTCCTCCTCCCTCTCTCTCTCCTCCTCTCCTCCTCCCTCTCTCTCTCCTCCTCTCTCCTCCTCTCCTCCTCCCTCCCTCTCTCCTCCTCTCTCCTCCTCCCCCTCTCCT
>JAIEZT010000016.1:78030-140530 GCA_019594935.1 Periophthalmus modestus | reverse complement strand
CCTCTTTCCCCCTCTCTCCCCCTCCTCTCCCCCCCTTTCTCTCCTACCCCCCCCTCTCCTCTCCCTCTCCCCTCCCTCTCCTCTCCTCCCCCCTTCCCCCCCACTGTCCCGTCCTCATCCGTCAGTATCCCCCCCCCCCTCCCTTCTCTCTCCCCTTCTCTCCCCTCTCTCCTCTCTTCCCTCTCTCTCCTCCTCTATCACCCCTCTCCCCCCCCCCCCTCCTCTCTCCCCTCTCCCTCTCTCTCACCCTCTCCTTCTTCTCTCTCCCCCTCTCTCCTCTCTTCCCTCTCTCCTCCTCTATCACCCCTCTCCCTCTCTCTCTCCCCCTCTCTCTCTCTCCTCCCCCCCTCTGTCCCGTCCTCATCCGTCTGTTTCCTCTCCTCTGTCTGCATCCTCCTCTCCGTGTGCACAGACAGAAGGACCCCCGGGGCTGTGTGGAGAGCCTGGCAGAGTCCTCCTGCTCTCCGCGTGAGGCCTCCTCTTCCTCGGGTGACAACATGCCCTCCTCCCCCCTCCTCCCCCGTCCTTCCCATCCTCCCCCCCTCCTCCCCCGTCCCGAAACAGCTGCTCGGGACGGGGCGAGAGCCAGTCAGGGGGGACCCGGGTTAATTGGGGTAGTAGTGGGGGTTAATTTCAATTAAAACTTCAAGTAATGGAGGTCAGAGAGCTGTCTGCAAACACCTGATTAAAACAAATGCTCGTGCCAGTCAAAACTTTATCTTGGCGGGCCCCCGGCGGCGCGTCCTACGGAGACAGAGGAGGGACAAAAGGGGGAGCGGCGGGGGGAGAGGATGACTAATTGGGGGGCACTTGTTAGCAACATCTGCGGCGGATCAGAGCGGAGCAGCTAACGGCTAACGGCTAACGCTACATGTCCCGTATCTGCACCGGACCCGGGCAGATTCAGAGCAGATAAAGTTTACTCCAGGTTTAATGGAAACGACGAGTCTTCTGAGATCGAACTGAACCGACGAGAACGAGCTCACGTGTTACAAACTTATGTCTACTTATTTAAAGCACAGTGCGGAACTTTTCACAAAAACTATAGACAATAAAAGCATGTTTTTTATGTCTTTACTGGACTGAAAAACAGAGAAAAACACGTGTCCTGACTGAGCGGCTCGCATCTCCACAAACCTGACTCTTCCTGCTTGTTTCCATGGAGATATTGTTCCTTTGGCTGTAATATTACACAGTCTGGCATAAAACGTGTCTGTCTCCATGGAGAATGTTCCGAAGTGCGGCTTTAACTTTCTCTTTTCTATGGAGTCATGCAGGTGACTCTCTCCTGGAAACTTACAAACACTTTCTCTCTCTCCATCCATCCTGCCGCTCTCTTTTTCTACCTCTCCCTTGTGTTTCTTATCTCTCTCTTTCTTCTCTCTCTCCATCCCCTCCCTCTCTTTCTCTCCCTCTCTCACACGTCCTTCACCCCTTCACTCTCTCTTTCTCGCCTTTGACTTCTGCGCTTTTCTTGCTCTTCTCCTTGCTCCCTCTCTACCCCTACCCCCCTTCTCTCGCTCTGCTTCCTCCTTCTTTCTCTCCCTCTCGTTTATATCTTTACCCCCTGCCTCCTCTCTCTCTTCCTCCCTTCCCTTTCTGTCTCTCTCCCTCCCCTTCTCTCTCTCTTTCTTTTCTTAATCCTTCCCCCCCTCTCCCTCTCTCTGTCTCCCATTTCCTCCCCTTCTCTCGTTCTCTCTCCCATTTCCTCTCTCTCCCCCCTGCCTTCTCTATGTCTCTTTCTCTATCTCTTTCCATCTCCTCTCTAAACCCTCTCCCTCTGTCCTCCCAGTCTCTCCTTCTCTCTCTCTCTCTTCCTTCCTTCGCTATTCCCTCCCTCCTCTGTCTTCCATCTCTTCTTCTCTGCCCCTTCTCTTGTTCTCCATGCAGCAGCCTGAACATCTGTCTGTGTTCAGTTCGATGCAGGAGTCCGGGGCCCTCCCTCTCTCTCTTTCTCTTATCCTCCCTCTCTCTCTCTCTCTCTCTCTCTTTCCCACCCTCCCTCTCTCTCTCTCTCTCCCTCCTTCTCTCCTTTCTCATTCTCCGTGTGCCATCTTTTCCGCAGCAGCCTGAACATCTGTCTGTGTTCAGTTCGATGCAGGAGTCCGGGGCTCTCCCTCTATCTCTTTCTCTCTTTTATCCTCCCCTCTCTCTCTCCCTCTTTCTCTTCTTCCTCCCTCCCCCCTCTCTCGTTCTCCCTGTGCCGTCTTTTCCGCAGCATCTGTCTGTGTTCAGTTGGAGGCAGGAGTCCGGGGCCCCGTGGAGCCCAAATATGGAGCAGGTTACACCACGCGGATTCAACCACTTAGCCCGGTCCGCCCGCCAACAGTCTACTCCACCGCCATTTATCAACTCTGGAAATCTCACCGTGTTAGTCAGCCAGCGGTGGCACAGTGGGTTAAGCGTCCTCCCACCAACCGCAGGATGCCCAGTTCTTTGTGTTTGACTCACTCTGTCATGTGTAATGTGGCTGTGGAAGGGCATCTGGTGTAAAAACATCTGTGCAGAGTATTTCAGACGTGTCTCCAGTCTGGACTAGTGGCCACTCGCTGGTACTGCAGCCAAAAATGTCTCCTGCCCAGATGGCGTTTTTACCATAGAGGCCAATGTAAAGAAGAACTACTGGAGTTTGGACGACAGAGACAGACAGAGACAGAGACAGGGACAGACAGGGGCAGACAGGGGCAGACTGAGACAGAGACAGAGACAGAGACACGGACAGGCAGGGACTGACGGGACAGACAGGGAGAGACAGGGACAGAGAGACCAGGACAATCCAAACTCCTTCAGTCAAAAAACTTAAAAACTGTTTTGAATCTTTGGCTCTGCTCTGAATGGTCAGTGTGGTCATGTGATCATGTGGTCATGTGATCATGTGGTCATGTGGTCATGTGATCATGTGGGCATGTGATCATGTGATCATATGGTCATGTGATCATGTGGTCATGTGATCATGTGGTCATGTGGTCATGAGATCATGTGATCATGTGGTCATGTGATCATGTGGGCATGTGATCATGTGATCATGTGATCATGTGGTCATGTGATCATGTGGGCATGTGATCATGTGATCATGTGGTCATGTGGTGTTGTGGTCATGTGGTCATGAGATCATGTGATCATGTGGTCATGTGGTCATGTGGTCATGTGATCATGTGATCATGTGGTCATGTGGTGTTGTGGTCATGTGGTCATGTGGTCATGTGATCATGTGGTCATGTGATCATGTGATCATGTGGTCATGTGATCATGTGGTCATGTGATCATGTGGTCATGTGATCATGTGATCATGTGGTCATGTGATCATGTGGTCATGTGATCATGTGATCATGTGATCATGTGATCATGTGGTCATGTGATCATGTGGTCATGTGGTCATGTGATCATGTGGTCATGTGGTCATGTGGTCATGTGATCATGTGATCATGTGGTCATGTGGTGTTGTGGTCATGTGGTCATGTGGTCATGTGATCATGTGGTCATGTGATCATGTGATCATGTGGTCATGTGATCATGTGGTCATGTGATCATGTGGTCATGTGATCATGTGATCATGTGGTCATGTGATCATGTGGTCATGTGATCATGTGATCATGTGATCATGTGATCATGTGGTCATGTGATCATGTGGGCATGTGGTCATGTGGTCATGTGATCATGTGGTCATGTGGTCATGTGATCATGTGGTCATGTGGTCATGTGATCATGTGATCATGTGATCTGTCCACTTTGTGTGAACATTACTGCAGAGGAGCCACATGTGCAGGAGGAGCTGGGCCCTTGTCTTAAATGTGTTTGGGCCCCGGGGCCCGGCGTCAGGGGCAGGTTGAGGTGGTGATGGTTTCAGATTTTCAGAGATAAAAATGATGTTGTACAAATGATGTGTTTCATTTCACAGAGTTTGGATCAATATCCTAAAAACAAGAAAACAAAAGCTTAAAAAACACCAGCTCAGTCCCACAGCCGACTGACAACAGTGTGTGTGTGTGTGTGTGTGTGTGTGTTTTTGTGTGTGTGTGTGTGTGTGTTTGTGTGTGTGTGTGTGTGTGCGTGTGTTTTTGTGTGTGTATTTTGAGTGTGGTTTTATTTGTGAATTTTTGTATGCATTTCGAGTTTGTGTGTGTGCACTTTTTTGTGAGTGTTTTGTGTATGTTTTTGTGTTTATATGTGTGTGCGTGCGTTTCAGTGTTTTGTGTGTTTTTTTGTGTTTTTGTGTGTGTGTTTTGTGTCTGTTTTTGTGTGTGTTTGTGTGTGCGTGTGTGTGTGTGTGTGTTTGTGTGTGTTTTTTGTGCATGTGTTTTTTGTGCGTGTTTGTGTTTTTGTGTGTGTGTGTGTGTGTTTTGTGTGTTTGTGTGTGTGTTTTTGTGTGCTTTTGTGTGTGTTTTTGTGCCCTTCTCTGCGGCTCTTTCAGAACCTGTGTCTCAGCAGAACCTGATCGATCGGGGACATGGATCCATCGTGTGTGTCTGTGTGTGTGTGTGTGCGTTGTATTTGTGCGTGTGTGCATGCGTGTGTGTGGTGCGTTATCGATCTCTGACACAGATCCATTGTGTGTTTGCATGAGTGGACTCTCTCTCACACTCAACACGACAGAACATCGATGAGCTGCAGAGGACCAGAGTCTGGAGCTGGACCCGCTTCACCCCGAGCTCAACACACTGAACACACACGACTCAGACTCACACAGCGACGTTTGAACAGCTTCAACTTCATATTTTCATGTTTTAAAATAGCGGAGTGGATGGCGAAATAACTCTGTCACCATTTTGAAAGAATTATTGCCTCACAGACTGTTTAAAGAAGTGACTAAGTGAGTGAAATGAAGCTCATCGAGGCTGGAGCAGGTACAGCGTCTCTAATCACGAGTATCATAGCAACCAAAGAGCCAATCCAGAGCGAGGCTGTTGAAGGTAACGCCCCTTCCCGCCCGTACCTCCGGTTTAGCAGGGAGCGGGCGCTTAGCAACGCTGTCAATCAAACCTGTTGCTAACGCTAGCAGGTGCGACCTTGAGTAAAGAAGGTGCATAATTTTTTGTCTGTTTTAATGTTCATATCTTGATTTACAGACACAAAAGTGAAATAAAAACCCCAGGATCATGTAGAGGGTTAATACGAACATTTAAGACCAAAATGACGAGTCTGACAGCAGCAGGTACAGAGAGAGAGGTGACAGTTTTTCAATAGAAAGTGTATTGGAGCCAGAATCGCCACATGATCACTTCCTGTTTGGACTAAGTGAACTTGTCATATTAATGTCATGGTTTAAAGTCCTTTCAGCTGATGACGATCACGTGTTTGAGTTTGAATAACGGCTCCACTTTCTGAAGCTGTTGTGAAAAAATAATTTGACTTTTGTTTATTTATTTGGACAGAGGAGACACTGAACTTCGCTCCAGTTTTTGTTTCGTGCGGATTGGCCCGGGAATTCCAGAGATATCAACCATAAACCAGGTCAGAGGTCAAAGGTCAACACATCTGCAACCTGAGGATTCTCCCCTTTTAGACCTCAAAGTTCCGCACTATGGCATTAAACGTATGTAACAATAGGTTTTGTTCACATTCTACCGTCTTAAAACATGAAAAACAGAGTTAGTCCATCTTAAAGTGGTCCAGAGTTACTCCTCTCTCACCTCATGCATCAGAACATCCTAATGACTCACCATGATGAGTTTATAAGCACTTTACACAACCCTCAGAGACCGGAGTTTTCTACAGTGAACAGTAAAGCTAACAACAACTAGCATGCTAACACGGACTTCAAGAAGGAGGAGTGCGAGGACGAGGAGGAGGAAGATAGGGTGGAGGGATAAGAAGAGGAGGAGAAGGGCAGAGAAAGGGGAGGAGGAGGAGGAAGAGAAGGAGGAAGGAGAGAGTGGGAGAGGGAAGGACGGAGAGATCAACTCCACAAGCCAATATGGAGAGAGGAGAGAGAGGAGGAGGTGCAAGAGGAGGACAGAGGTAGAGGAGGAGGATAAGGAGGAGAAAGAGGAGAAAGAAGAGAAGGAGGTGGGGGAGAAGGAGGAGGAATAGGAGGAGGAGTGAGGAGTGTGGAGGGTGTTTGTGTCCTCCATAAATGAGCTGTCAGCAGGAGTAGTTTGAATGGATGAGTCTGGTCTGTGCTCAGATCTGGAGCAAGAACAGAAAAATGAGGAAAAAAGAAGACACTGAAGTGACACAGGCCTGTACTGTGTTTAAGAGAGAGTGTGTTTAAGAGAGTGTGTTTAAAAGAGTGTGTTTAAAAGAGTGTTTAAGAGAGAGTGTTTAAGAGAGTGTTTAAGAGAGTGTTTAAAAGAGTGTTTAAGAGAGAGTGTGTTTAAAAGAGTGTGTTTAAAAGAGTGTGATTAAAAGAGTGTTTAAGAGAGAGTGTGTTTACATACACTCCCATAGACTCCTATAGACTCCCATAGACTCCCATAAACTACTATAGACTCCCATAGCCTCCTATAAGTTCCATAGACTCCCATACACTCCCACACTCTCCCACACTCTCCCACACTCTGCCACACTCTCTCACACTCTGCCACACTCTCCCACACTCTCCCACACTCTCCCACACTCCCCCACACTCTCCCACACTCCCCCACACTCCCCCACACTTCCCCCACACTCTCCCACACTCTCCCACACTCTGCCACACTCTGCCCACACTCCGCTGCCACAACTCTGCCACACTCTCCCACACTCCCTCACACTCTCCCACACTCTGCCACACTCTCTCCCACACTCTCCACACTCTGCCCCCACACTCTGCCACACTCTCCACACTCACTCCCGTCACCACACTCCCTCACACTCTCCCACACTCTCCCACACTCTCCCTCACACTCTCCCACACTCCCCCACACTCTCCCACACTCCCCCACACTCTCCCACACTCTGCCACACTCTGCCACACTCTCTCACACTCTGCCACACTCTGCCACACTCTCCCACACTCCCTCACACTCTGCCACACTCTCTCACACTCTGCCACACACTCTCCCACACTCTCCCACACTCCCCCACACTCCCCCACACTCTCCCACACTCCCCCACACTCTCCCACACTCTCCCACACTCTGCCACACTCTGCCACACTCTCCCACACTCCCTCACACTCTCCCACACTCTCCCACACTCTCCCACACTCTCCCACACTCTGCCACACTCTGCCACACTCTCTCACACTCTGCCACACTCTGCCACACTCTCCCACACTCCCTCACACTCTCCCACACTCTCCCACACTCCCTCACACTCCCCCACACTCTCCCACACTCCCCCACACTCTCCCACACTCTCCCCACACTCTCCCACACTCTCTCACACCCTCTGCCACACTCTGCCACACCTCTCACACTCTGCCACACTCTCCCCACACTCTCCCACACTCCCTCACACTCTCCCACACTCTCCCACACTCCCTCACACTCTCCCCACACTCTCCCACACTCTCCCCACTCCCCCCACACTCTCCCACACTCCCCCACACACTCCCCCCACACTCCTCCACACACTCCACCCCACACTCTCCCACACCCTCCCACACCCCTCCCACACACTTCCCACACTCTCCCACACTCCCCCACACTCTCCCACACTCTCTGCCACACTCTCCCACACTCCCTCACACTCTCCCACACTCCCCCACACTCTCCACACACGCTCCCACACAGTCTCCCACACAGTCTCCCCCACAGTCTCCCACACACTCCCACACTCCCACACTCCCCCACACTCCACCTCTCCCACACTCTCCCACACTCTCCCACACTCCCCCGCACTCTCCCACACTCTCCCACACTCTCCCACACTCTGTGCAGTAGAAGGCCTTGTATTGGACTGCTGTCACTGTGCTCAGTTTAAGTGAGATCTGCTCACTGACATGGATCCCACTTAAGTCTTTAATTATGTCATTAACTTATTAATTTGATGCATACGCCGCAGTGATGTGCAGAAGGACGGTTCGACTGTAATTACGTTTTTCTCACGAGACAGGATCCATACGGGGAGAGCGTCCAGTTCATTTACTAAACCCACGTGTGTTCTGCTCGGGTGATAATCTATTGTTTATCATATAGTCTCCTCATTATAACAAGTTAGTTTGGCCAAGAACGATTCACAATTTAGTCTCAGGATCAGCGGCTGGTAGTGACCTGGGACCCACAACCCACACGATACTTCAGAAGTGAGTCTGGTCCAAAGACTAAAGAAGTGACTAAGTGAGAGTGACGTCGCCCACTGGAGCTGTTAAAGCGGCGAATTTGGAGCTGACTTCCATATTAGGAATTCCCACCGTGAGTATCATAGCAACCAAAGAGCCAATCAGGAGCAAGGCTGTTGAAGGTAATGCTCCTTCTCATCCGCACCACTGGTTTTACCACAACTACTACTACTACTACTACTACTACTACTACTACTACTACTACTACCGCAACAACTACTACCACTACCACTACTACTACTACAAAAACTACTACTACTACTACAAAAACTACTAGTACTACGACAACAACTGCTACTTCAACAACAACTATGACTATAACAACAACAACAACTACCACTACTACTACTACTACTACTACTACCACCACTAATACTACTACTACCACTACTACTGTACTACTGTAAGAACAAACACCAGTCTGCCCCAGATACTACTACTACTACTACTACTACTACTACTACTACTACTACTACTACTACTACTACAAAAACTACTACTACTACGAAAAACTACTACTACATCAACAACAACAACCACTACCACTAGTACTTCAACGACTACAACAGCAACTAGACTACAACAACTACTACTACTACAACTACTACTACTACACATCAACAACAACCACTACCACTACTAATACAAAAACTACTACTACTACAACTATGACTACAACTACTACTACTACAACAACAACAACTACTACTACAACTACACAACAACAGCAACTGCAACAACAACTACTATAACAACAACAGCTACTACAACAACTACAACAACACCTACTACAACTACAAAAACTACACAACAGCTACAACTACAACAACTACAACTTCATTACATCATGTATATGAGTATTTATCATCCATTTCCACGACTGGTTTAAAGCTACAACTATTAAAAAGCATCAATTTTACTAAACACTTATCCCCCAATTCTCATAAGTTAAATAGTGTCTGCTGTACTCTGCACGCACACCATCAAAATTAAGACTAAACCAGGACTAAACCAGGACTAAACCCTGGACTAAATCAGGACTAAACCAGGCACTAAACCTGGACTAAACCAGGATTAAACCAGGACTAAACCAGGGACTAAACCAGGACTAAATCAGGACTAAACCAGGAATAAACCAGGATTAAACCAGGGACTAAACCAGGACTAAACCAGAACTAAACCAGGTCTAAACCAGGACTAAATCAGGACTAAACCAGGGACTAAACCAGGACTAAATCAGGGACTAAACCAGGACTAAACCAGGGACTAAACCAGGACTAAACCAGGGACTAAACCAGGACTAAACCAGGACTAAACCAGGACTAAACCAGGACTACACCAGGACTACACCAGGACTAAACCACGACTAAACCAGGATTAATCCAGGACTAAACCAGGTCTAAACCAGGACTAAACCAGGACTAAACCAGGTCTAAACCAGGACTAAACTAGGGACAAAAAAAGGACAAAACCAGGACTAAACCAGGACTAAACCAGGTCTAACCCAGTACTAAACCAGGACTAAACTAGGGACAAAAAAAGGACAAAACCAGGACTAAACCAGGTCTAACCCAGTACTAAACCAGGACTAAACCAGGTCTAACCCAGTACTAAACCAGGACTAAACCAGGAATAAAAACCAGACAAAATGCAGCGTTAGACAATTGCAAACGCCCTTTAGCTACGTTTAAAATAAAGTAGGTGATTGGTGCTAGCCCGAGGCATGTGCTGTGTGGACTGTGTCGGCTGCAGCAGGACTCGTCCTCAAAAACTGTGCCAAATCAATAGGAAAATTGCTCTGCGCCTGGAGCCAAATTATCGGATGTGGTATTCCCAGAAACAGGAACGCTAGCACGCTACAACAGCTAAAGACACAGCAGAGACGGAATGTTGAAAAGAAAAACTACACATATATAAATACCTGTTGACCCTGTTTTAAATGTGCATTGTGTAACTTTTCCTTCATCTGCATGTCTCCATGGAGATGTTATCGCTTGGCCTGAAATGTCCCGCAGTATAGCATTAAACATATTCTAGTATTTATTTCATTTAGTTATTTTTATTACTCCATAATACTTTGAAAAACATGCATTACTGTACTTACTGTGTGCGGGCTCGCCTCTCCACAGATCTGACCTGCCTGGTGCTTGTTTCCATGGAGATCTACAAGTTTGAAGCTCGGTAAAAATGTAAAATTAAATAAAATGGTCGGTTTAAAGTATGTTTTAATTTAACACTAAATAATTAAATGGAAAAAGTTGATGTAATATGTTTAATTTTGAATAATGAATGGGTGTGATTGACAGGTGGATTAGCCAATCAGGGACAAGCATGGTGTGTGCGTATCCAAACAAACATGGCTGCTTATGAGGAAGAAAGAAAAGGAAAAAAAATATCACTGAGGACTGAAAAACATGGCGGATTTCAGCAGAATCAATGAACTAAACTTTTAATCTGAGCTGAAATAAATGTCATTTTGTTTGTAAATGATGCCGACCAATGAGCCGCTTCGTTTCACGTGTGTCACTGAAATAAACAAATCTGATTGGACGATCGTGTTCTGGTTTGAGACGCGACGAAGGGAGTGAGGACCGGACTGAAATACAGATAAATATCAGTCTGGACCTGCCAGGCAACAATGTGTGCATCTTAAAGCCACAGTACGTCACATTTTCTCTTCAATAAAAGCATGTTTTTTTCATTTTGGATATTTTTGTTGCAGTGTAAATGCGTCCTGGGTCTGAGTGGGCTCGCCTCTCCATAGACCAGACTCTTATTTGGTCTGGTTTCCATGGAAATGTTGTTGCTTCGGCTATAATCTTCCACAATATGGCATAAAACTCATCTATCCCCATGGAGAATGTTCCAGAGTATGGTTTTAACTCTCTATTTCCACCATCTCCACCTCCAGAAAGTTACACACTGCAGCTTTAAAATCAGAAACATAAATATGCCAGTCACTAGGCTACACTTACAGTATTTTCTGATTTCTTTCTCAATCACATCTCCCGTTTTTTTACAGTGAAAATCTGTTAGTGCTCCGCTGACAGCCCCGAGCCACACACAGCGCCCCCTGCTGCCAGCCACCTGCGCCTCACCACGAGCAGTCCGAGGGCGAAGCGTCCTGTCTCTGCACGAGCCCGGACAGGTGGAGGTACAGACCATGTCCTACACCCAATCAGCGGGCATCTCCACGCCAACACTCCAACGAACAGATAGGCTTGTTAACACATGCTCCCACCCACGGACAGCGCCCCCCACAGGCTGAACCAGATTTCTGTGACAGGGAGGAGGCTGGAGGTAAAGGAGGGAGGAGCGGAGAGATTCTAGCCCGGATTAGGAGCGGTATCGCTGGGGAGGATCAGTGCAGAGGACAGGGGCAGGGTAGGATGACATGGTGGAGGTCGGTTAAACGGGGCAAAGGTGGAGGAGCCGGAGCAGTGGAGAGATTAACAATGTTCAGAAATTGATAGAAAACAAGACTTTAAAAGGTCTAAACCTCATTTTTCCCACGTGTTTGAGCAAAATGTGTCTTGCCCCTGTACATTTATATTACATAAGCAGATCTTGAGGCTGAAATAAGCCTCCTTGTGCTGTCTGCGTCTAATTACAAACCGTGTTAGCATGCTATTTGCTATTAGCTTCATAAGAATTATCAAAAAAAAAAAAAAATCTATTCACAAATATTAAGCCTGATTATTTAAACTGCATCCAAAAACACAGCTGTCGCCACATTTCATATATAAAACACACTCTCTCTCACTTCATTCACCCTGACATTTTGCAAAGCCTCCACCGCAGCAGTAGAACCACCAGCCTCCTCATCCTCTCCACCTCCTCCTCTTCACCATTCAACTCTCATTATATCACCAGCTGCATTTACACGGCTAGCACAAATCAGAATCAATTTTTGTGTTCATTCCTGTGACCTTCCTGTGCTCCTGTTAGCTCCTGTTAGCGTGTTAGCTTGGCTGCACTTTAGCAGGATCCGCGTCAGCGCTGGACCTGCGCCCGGGCTCAGGTGAGGGCAGCGTGTGAGAGTAGCTTAGCCTCCCGCGGCTCCCTCCAAACCCACAGTACCACGCTAAAACCATGCTAACCCTGCACCAAAGCCACAGCTAACCCGCGGCGCCAGCTCAGAGCCGCCTGTCCTGGCCATCTGCCACCCAGCGCCCGGGCAGGAAGGCTCCGAGCTGGGCACCGGGCCCCACACACCCCCCCTGGTGGTGGGAGTGTGCGATGGGTCAGACAGAAGGGATTATAAAGAATGATTTCTTCTCAGATATTAAAGGTCCTGCGCCGTGTTAAACAGTTAAACAAGTTCAGCCATGTTTTATTTTTTTATTTCTTCATTTAAAGGGACTATATTATGTTGTTTCCTCATCACAAACAGACCTGGAGTTGGGTTTAAATCCACACTAACCCTGCGTATTTAGGTTGACTTCTTCTTCTCTCAAACTGAAAACACTCTGTTCCACCTTGTGATGTCATCATGTGGTAATACAGGAAGTGCTCCACTGTGTTTTTAAAGTCCACACACCTTCACTTTGGACTATTTAAACTCTGGAATTGCCATCACCTACTTAAAAAAAAGATAAAAGAGCTGTTAATTTGAAAACTACCACTTCATGACATCACAAGGTGGAACGGAGCATTTTGAGCTTTGGAGATGTAACAGACGAATAATAAAGTGTTAAATCTCACAAAAACATGTCTGCGCAATATAAGACCTTTAAATCATGTCTACTGTAACCCACGTGACTTAGATTGCCCCACCCATTACTGCACCTGTGAGCTTACCTGGTGCACCTCTGTCACTTCCTGCTTCTGGTGCTCTCACTGCGGCTCACTGCGGCTCACTGCGGCTCATTGCGGCTCACTGCTCGCTGCGACTCGCTGCGGCTCACTGCGGCTCATTGTGGCTCACTGCGGCTCTTTGCGGCTCACTGCTGCTCACTGCGGCTCGTGCTGGTTGTGCTCGGTCGACGTGCTCTCATCGTGGACACGCCCCTCCTCGACGTGGCTCACGCTTCGGAGCCTCGATACGGAACATGACGTCACTATCGCTGAGCTACGTCGTGCTCCGTAGAGCTACGGCTAAGTATGCTAATGCTAGTGCGGACGGTAAATGCAACTTATTTTGCACCGTATTAATTAAATACGCACTTAATCCTAATTTTACTCTTACCGAATTAAAGGCCAAACCTTTAGACGTTAAAGGGAACTTTCAGTTTTGTAAATTACACCGTTTTATGTCTATTTTTGATAATTATTGATGAGTGGTTTGGCGGCCAAAAAAAAAAAAGAATGATTTTCCATGTAGCTCCGTGTTTTGTTTTGTTTGTTGCTCAAGAACTTTGAGATATTTCAGTTTTGAGCCTAAAACAAGCAGTTAACTTAAAGATGCACTTTGATTTTTCTGAAATGTTAAATTAATGATTATCAAATGAACAATTTATAATATGTGACGTGAATATTATTATTGCAGTCACTACTAATTGTATCTGTATTTATTATTGTTTAGCTTAAAGCCTGTAAGTTTAATAATGTGAATTTAATTTGGGTTTTTTCCTTTTTGACTTTGTTCAGGTTTTTTTCCCCTCTGTTTCTGAAGATTTCACCTTCCCCTGTGACGTTGAGCTCACCACACGCCTCTGTCTCTGTGGTAGGAGAACAAACTCTTTTTCTCTTTCGCTGGATTTAAAACAAACTTTGAAACTCTGTCTGACTTTGTCCATTTGAATATTTAGTCCATGTGTTGGTGTGTGAGCGATCTGATTTCATGGGACTGAAGTTGTCATTGCATTTCTAATATAGACGTAGAACAAATATTATAGTACAATCATTCATATAACCAACTTTATTTTGGGTGTGTTTCATTCATGTACTTACTGGCTCTCCTTCTGTTGGAACTCACCAGAGAAGTGTTTTTAATTAAACACACATTATACAAAGTTAACTTTTTTTGAGCTTTTAATCATGTTGTTTCCTCATTAAAACATACAGGGAGTTGTATTTCGGTTCATTTTCTCTGGTTTCAGTAATCCTCTGTAAAAGGTCCTTTGCCTCTGAGACTCACTAAACACAGTGAAATTTCTCGGGATTGTGACGTCATAATTAGTTTTTAAGTCCGTAAATCATTGGCAGAGTCGTTTTAGGCATTTCTACATCTAATAGCATGGGCATGTTCTTCGTTACTTAGTTAATTTATTTAATTTTATTTTTTTTTCTGTGGTAATTCCCTCTGCTGCCAGTAGATGTCCATCTGCACCAGTTTCAGAGTATTTCGAGCACTTTGGCTGTGAAATGAAGTCTGCATTTTTTATTAGGCATTATTTTAAGGTCTTAATTACGAAATTATAAAACAAAAGTACTCAAGAGAATGTTTGCAGGACCCGTGTTACAGTTGTCCCTCACTGTCGTGGTTCACCTTTCGTGGTCTCGCTGTTACATGGATTTTTTTGGTGCAGTTTTACCTGTTTGTTTTTTTTACGCCGTATGAAGGTGCATTGTGTTCTGCGTCCTGATTGGCTGAGGGACTGTAGACTATTGTGTTCTGCGTCCTGATTGGCTGAGGGACTGTAGACCATTGTGTTCTGCGTCCTGATTGGCTGAGGGACTGTAGACCGTTGTGTTCTGCGTCCTGATTGGCTGAGGGACTGTAGACCATTGTCCATCAGTCTCCTCCGTGTCTCCTGTACAGTACAGAATGTGTCAGACAAATTTACATAAATGTTGGATCGCAGTGTGACTCTGAAGTGCTGTATGTTTGCAAGTTTTCTCCCCGACAAAACCCACAATGTCGATGAAACGTTCTGCACCGACAAAGGCACCGACGAAGGTTTGAACTTTGTGTTTAAACAGAGAGAGAATGTGAGAAAATGTGTGAATGTCTGTGTGAGAAAAGTGTATAAAGTGTGTGGTGAGGGGTTTTACAGACAAGAAACAGAGAGAATAATGTAAAAAAAATAAAGCTGATAATTCACGGGTTATTTTTAGAATGTGACCCCCGAGATAAACGAGGGAACACTGTACTCTATTTTCTGATCTGTTCTGATGTTGTTTCCTCGTCACCTGGAGTTGAGTTTTGTCTCATTCACACATGTTTAAATCCACACTAACCCTGCAGATTTAGGCTGAGTTCTTCTCTCAAACTGAAAACACTCTGTTCCACCTTGTGATGTCATCATGTGGTAATACAGGAAGTGCTCCACTGTGTTTTTAAACTCCACACACCTTCACTAGAATCATTTGGATACAATTTCAGACCTGGACTTTCCGATCTCTACTGAACTAAAAGGTAAAAAAACAGCGTGAAAACTACCACTTCATGACATCACAAGGTGGAACAGAGCATTTTGAGGTTTGGAGATGTTACAGACCATTAATAAATAGTTACTCAAACATATGTGAATGACTCCGGGTCTGTTTTTGAGGAAGTAACAATGATTTAAACCTCACAAGAGTCAATTTTGCGAAATACAGGACCTTTAAATGCTAAATATGGATCTGTTCTTTCTTAACTAGTTGTTCATATGAAGTAAGTCTTTGTTCCTGCTTTATTAAGACTAACTAAGGCGTAGTTATTCCAGCGTGGTAATGACTGATCTCTCTGTCCCGGCTCATTGTTCCTCGTCCTCCCGGGCCTCTCTCCCTCCATTTAGATAAGTGTCACCTCTGTACTGTACTTTCCACTGAGACCTGCCCCGAAGACACCTCTCCTGTTGCCCCACATTAAACCCGTACGCATCACTTCATTTTCCAGTGCGCCGCCGCGTCGACCGTGACCCGGCGTGTGCGCGAGCGGCTAGCTAAATGTCACGCGTACGCCCGCTCATTCACTCCGCACAAAACAAATCGCGACTCCAAAGTGTATTTAAAAGGCAAAACCCGGCGCCGTATCCATTTCCCCACGAGCTACGGCTGCTCTTTTAATTCCTCATTCAAAAGGTCACTCGCGGTGTTCTCCATCTACACGTTAATTGATTCTTTAAATGCAAGTTGGGGCAGAAACCGGTTTTGCTACGCTTAAAACGTCCAAAAATGGTTAAGCCCTGTCTCCTATTGCGAAATGATAGATTCTTGTTTCTATATATTGAAGAGCCTCGACAAAATCAACATGCAAAACGTAACATATTGCAAATGAAAGGAAAATTGGCTCTTTGCGCAAACAAGGCAGGTGGCCATGTTTTTGATGAATGAACTAGAGGCTGGAAATTCTGCTCGTACTAAATGTCAAAGTGTGTTAGTCCAACGACGTGATAGTTTTCATTTGAGGAATTGTAATTCGCTAAACTGTTGATAGATCAGAGCGTCGGGGCAGAGGCGCGAGGAGAAGTCAGCTCCAGTTTGTTTGATTTGAGGAATTGTAGTTTAAATTGCGGTGTTGCAGCAAGGGAGCGTGGGAAATGTATGCCGCTACATTCGACAGTTGGTTACGAGATGAACGGGTCGAGATTAAGCTTCAGGAAATAAAGTTAAGGTGGAGAACGAGGTTGAGAATTTGCGCAAATGGATTAGTTCGCTTTTTCGACTAGGCTGCATTAAAGAGGAGGTATTACACTTCTGTGGGGCGCTAACTGCTAACACGAAGCATAATTAAAGCACCAGGTTGCGGTTTCCCTCCTCACTTCGCTCTCAGTGCAAACGCCGGATTTATACTGGCTGCAGATGTAGGACGGGGTTAGCGCTGCTCCTACAAGTTGCTCCACACTGACCTCGTGGAGTGTGGAGCGAAGAATCCGTCTGTTATCAATGTTCATATCTTGATTTACAAACACAAAAGTGAAATAAAAACCCCAGGATCATGTAGAGGGTTAATACGAACATTTAAGACCAAAATTACGAGTCTGACAGCAGCAGTTACAGAGAGAGAGGACACGGTTTTTCAATAGAAAGTGAATTGGAGCCAGAAGCGCGCCCAGGATCACTTCCTTTTTAGAACGCAGCAGCTAGCAGGTTAGCTACATCCGTTTGTTATATATAAGACAGAGTTGGTGCAGTTGGTGTGTTTCTCCACTGATCCAAAGGTTGGTGGTTCAAATCCCGCTCTTGTCTTAAACATCACTGGTTGAGGTTGGACGTGCGATTCCAGACATGATTCTCCCACAGATGAATGCTGCCGTTGTGTCGTTGGGCAAGACACTTCACCCATCTCTCCCCAGTGTCTGTGTGAGTGTTTGAATGTGTGAGTGGTTCCCTGATGTAAAGAGCTTTGAGTGACTTGAAGGTAGAAACGTGCTGTATAAAACCCGCTCAAAGTGTACACCAAACCTGCTCAGTCCACAATCAGCTGCATCCCGCAATGAAACTACTGCATCATACCAGGTTTGTGAAGTCGTAGTGAACAGTTTTCTATCACGTTTTTGTATATTTATGGAGAGTTGTCGTGTGGGAGCATGAGTGATGTAGACTTGTGGGCGGGGCCTTGTACAGAATCACAGCTAACCATGAGGACACAGCAAAAGATGAAGTTTAAATCTGTCGACTGGACAAACTGTTGTAGGAGTGAAGACGTTTGGCTGCTCGTTTGAGACTCTTCTTCAGTTCTGGTCAGATTACTGCTGGACACTGCCTTATATCTGTCTGAAGGACTGAAACTGTAAACATCTATTGTCTCTAGTTTCAGCTCAAACTGCCCTATTCAGACCTTAACGACCCTTCTCATTGTTCTGGGTTTGTGGATGGAGTTATAGATCTGACCAGAACTGAAGAAGCGACTTGGACGAGCAACGAAACGTCTTCACTCCTACAAAGATTTGTCCAGTTGACACATTTAAACTTCGTCGTTTGCTGTGGATCAGACCTGGATGAAGAGGGATTAGACAGACGCCGTAAGGACAGTTTGAATAGAGCCCAGGAGAGATCTCTAGATTACTCAAACATGAGTTTGAGATGTAAATGCGTTTTGGAGTTTAAAGTTCATGTCGCTTTTCAGGTGAATATCACTATGGAAACGGTATTACTTTGTCTGGAATGTGCCACAGTGCAGCATTAACTCAATTACACATGTTTTTATTGCTCAAAAAATACCCTCTTCTTCTTTTTTTGTCCTTATTTTCTCCTCCTCTCCTTTCCTCTCCTCCTCTTCCTTTTCTCTGCTCCTCTCCTTCTCTCTCTCCTCTTCTTCCTCCTCCTTTTCTCTGCTGCTTTCCTGCTCCTCTCCCTTCCTCCTCCTCTTTCTTTTGCTCTCCTCCTCCTTTTCTCTGCTCTTCCTCTCCCTTTTTCCTAATTCTTTCTCCTCCTCCCTTCCTTCTCTCCTTTCTTCTACTTCTCTTTCTTTTCTCTGCTCCTCCTCTCCCTTCCTTTCTTCTCTCCTCCTTCCTCCTTCTCTGCTACTTTCCTCCTCCTCTCTTTTCCTCCTCTCCTTCTTTTGCTCTCCTCCTCATTTTCTCTGCTCTTCCTCTCCCTTTTTCCTCTCATTCTTTCTCCTTTTTTCTGGTTCTGTCTTCTTCTCCCTGCCTTCTCTCCTTTCTTCTACTCCTTTCTTTTCTCTGCTACTCCTCACCCTTCCTTTCTTCTCCCCTCTTCCTCCTTCTTTTCTCTGCTCCTTTCCTCCACCTCTCACTTTCTCCTCTTCTTTTGCTGTCCACCTTTTCTCTGCTCTTCCTCTCTTCTCATTCTTTCTTCTTGTTCGTGAGGACAGTTTGAATAGAGCCCAGGAGAGATCTCTAGATTACTCAAACATGCATGGACGACATCTAAAACCACTTCAGACATGTTTTTGATGAAGGGAACGACGTTATAACATGGGAGAAAGCTCCAAAAAGTAGATTTTTTTTGCGTAACACCTCCTCTCACATCTCCTAAATTTGGACGTCCGGTGACATATACAGAAATTGCATTATCTCCACCGTATCCAACCGTATCCTCCTGTCTGCCCGATTTCAGACGGTGATTGACAGGCGGATAAACCAATCAGAGAAACAGGGACCAGACCGATATCGAGGAGCTCATTTCAATCCACCAAATTAAACGTGTCCACATATGAATCAAAACGAGCCAACGAGATCTTTATCCCTGACGTTTTGAAGTGCAGGTTTATGATTTTACCTGACAGTCCCTTATGTCTGAAACGTGAAACTCGATGACTCTCCCCTCTCTCCTGACGCAGACGCAGATTCGCTCAAAGTTATGGTCTCTTCTGCTCATCGCTCACGCTTCAAACCCACAGCTCACTTCTGTCTCGGCTCCATCTGTTCCCGTGCGTCCCAAATGTTCGCAGTCATCATGTCTATTAATCTGGTCTTTACTGCGACTGAAGCATCTGGAGTTTGGTATCACACATAAAAAGCATGTGTAGACAATGAGGCCACATAAAACCGAATCCCCTCAAACAACTGGCCCCACCTGCTGTCGCCCGCTCCATCACTTACGCCAAACGATTCTCCGCTCGCGTCAACAGGAGCCGAGAGTCAATCTGAGCACGTGCAGTGAACGATTATGGGCAATATTGAAGTGATGGGGCTTTCGGCTCTTTTATGAGATCCGGCTCTTCTGGATTGGTTCGTTTAGTGTTTATTTATAAAACCGGAGCCTTTCCCAGATGTAAATGCGTTTTGGAGTTTAAAGTTCATGTCGCTTTTCAGGTGAGTATCACCATGGAGACGGTATTACTTATCTGGAATGTGCCACAGTGCAGCATTAAACTCAATTATACATGTTTTTATTGCTCAAAAAATACTTAATGTTACCCTTTCTCCTTTTTTTGTCCTTATTTTCTCCTCTCCTCTCCTTCCTCCTCTTCCTTTTCTCTGCTGCTCTCCTCCTCTCTCTCCTCTTCTTCCTCCTCCTTTTCTCTGCTGCTCTCCTGCTCCTCTCCCTTCCTCCTCTCCTTCTTTTGCTCTCCTCCTCCTTTTCTCTGCTGTTCCTCTACCTTTTTCCTCAGTCTTTCTCCTCCTGCCTTCCTTCTCTCCTTTCTTCTACTTCTTTCTTTTCTCTGCTCCTCCCCTCCCTTCCTTTCTTTCTCTCCTCTTCCTCCTTCTTTTCTCTGCTACTTTCCTCCTCCTCTCTTTTCCTCCTCTCCTTCTTTTGCTCCCCTCCTCCTTTTCTCTGCTCTTCCTCTCCCTTTTTCCTCTCATTCTTTCTCCTTTTTTTCTGGTTCTGTCTTCTTCTCCCTTCCTTCTCTCCTTTCTTCTACTCCTTTCTTTTCTCTGCTACTCCTCACCCTTCCTTTCTTCTCTCCTCTCACTCCTTCTTTTCTCTGCTCCTTCCCTCCACCTCTCACTTTCTCCTCTTCTTTTGCTGTCCACCTTTTCTCTGCTCTTCCTCTCTTTCTCCTCTCATTCTTTCTTCTTGTTCTTTCTTCTCCTCCTTTCCTTTCCTCTCCTCCATTTCATTTCTTCCTTTCTTTCTTCTCTCCTCTCCTTTTGCTCTCCTCCTCCTTTTCTCTTCTTTTCCTCTCCCTTTCTCCTCGTTCTTTCTCTTTTTTCTGCTTCTTCCTCTCCTCTCTGAGTATTGCTGTAGTGGCATGTATTGACTTGTTCTCTGATAAATGGAGTTCCTGTGGAGTTGTCCTCACTTCTCCTCAGTGCAGACCTCCCTCTCTCCTTATCCTCCTCGTATCTCCTTATCTGCTCATCTCCTCCTTTCCCCCTTCCTTCATCATCTCCTCCTCTCCTCTTCACCTCCTGCACGACCTCTCCTTCTACCTCATCACACCCCCCTCATCCTCCTCGTATCTCTTTTTAGGCATCTCTCCCCCTTCTCTTCTCCTCCTCATTTCATTATCGCCTCCTCTCCTCTTCAACCTCCATCTCTCCTTATCCCCCTCTCCTCCTCTCCCTCCCTCATCCTCCTCGTTTCTCCTTTTCTGATCACCTCCTCTCCTCCTTTGC
Organism: Periophthalmus modestus; assembly: GCA_019594935.1. Lineage (NCBI taxonomy): Eukaryota > Metazoa > Chordata > Actinopteri > Gobiiformes > Gobiidae > Periophthalmus > Periophthalmus modestus. The sequence goes on along the minus strand of JAIEZT010000016.1, from coordinate 119,491 downwards.
TCCTCTTTCTCTCATCATCTCCTCTTTTTTTCACCTCCTTTCCTCCTCTCTCCTTATCCTCCTCATATCTCCTGGTCCTTCTAATCTGACCATCTCCTCTCCTCCGCACAACCCCAGGTCATAGAGTTAATACACCTTCTCCCATTATCACAGACATATAGAGTAAAAGCAGCTCTGTATTGTCGGCATCTAGTTACAAAGCATGTCTATAATCCAAGAACCCGGAAGTAATGATGGTGTACGATTAGCATGCTAGTTGTTGTTAGCGTTACCGTGAACCCGAAACTCCGCTTTGGCTTCTAAAGTCTCCTCGTGCAGGTCTAAAGTCTCTCTCTTCGTGCAGGTCTAAAGTCTCTCCTCGCGCAGGTCTAAAGTCTCTCCTCGCGCAGATCTAAAGTCTCTCTCCTCGAGCAGGTCAAAAGTCTCTCTCCTCGAGCCGGTCTAAAGTCTCTCTCCTCGAGCAGGTCTAAAGTCTCTCTCCTCGCGCAGGTCTAAAGTCTCTCTCCTCTCGCAGCAGGTCTAAAGTCTCTCCTCGTGCAGGTCTAAAGTCTCTCTCCTCGTGCAGGTCTAAAGTCTCTCTCCTCGCGCAGGTCTAAGTCTCTCTCTCTCCTCGCGCAGGTCTAAAGTCTCTCTCCTCGCGCAGGTCTAAAGTCTCTCTCCTCGAGCAGGTCTAAAGTCTCTCTCTTCGAGCAGGTCTAAAGTCTCTCTCCTCGAGCAGGTCTAAAGTCTCTCTCCTCGCGCAGGTCTAAAGTCTCTCTCTTCGCGCAGGTCTAAAGTCTCTCTCTTCGCGCAGGTCTAAAGTCTCTCTCCTCGTGCAGGTCTAAAGTCTCTCTCCTCGCGCAGGTCTAAAGTCTCTCTCTTCGAGCAGGTCTAAACTCTCTCTCCTCGCGCAGGTCTAAACTCTCTCGGCGTCACTTCACCATAACGCATCTCCATCAAAGTTAATGACAGCCCTTAAACCACTGTAAAACTCTACAACCTGCAGTAATAATATTTGAAACTCATTTGGTTTCATAAAAGTTGACTGTCCAAGCGGCATCTCCATCACCGAGAGAGCAGACGTTAAACATGAGACAAAGACACGATTTTACACACTTCAGATATTTCCTTTTGACCAGGACAGTAAACTCCCAAACATATATTTACTTTATGAACAAGGAAAATAACAGGGCTAGACACTATGCTAATAGTCAGTATGCTAACAGGAGAACACCCATTAGGGGCCTGAATGATTATACAAAATATGACTCAGGCACAGTTCACGTTTCAACAGACCAGCCAACAAACACACTGAGACCAAAGAGACCCCGAGACCAAAGAGACCCCGAGACCGAAGAGACACCGAGACCAAAGAGACACCGAGACCAAAGGGACCCCGAGACCAAACGGACGCCGAGACCAAAGGGACCCGAGACCAAACGGATGGAGACCCAAAACGGATGGGCGACCGAGACCGAAGAGACGGCGAGACCGAAGAGACCCCGAGACCGAAGAGACGGCGAGACCGAAGAGACGGCGAGACCGAAGAGACGGCGAGTCCGAAGGGACCCCGAGACCGAAGGGACCCCGAGACCAAACGGATGGCAAGACCGAAGAGACGGCGAGACCGAAGAGACGACGACCCGAGACCGAGAGACGAAGGAGACCGAAGAGACGGCGAGACCGAAGGGACCCCGAGACCAAAGGGACCCCGAGACCAAACGGGACCCCGAGACCAAACGGGACCCCGAGACCAAACGGGACCCGAGACCAAACGGGACAAACAGGTGCAAAGTCGAGGTCCGTGTATTCACTGTGACTGTTGCATCTGGACCGCAGTAAACGGCTGCTCCGAGAGCTTAAGAGTACAACTCAGACTCGGGACTGAACCCTGAGGCCCGTCCAGAGCAGAGAGAGCTCACTGTGAATGCTTCTGTGTCTTTACCGCTGGTGACTGTGGCTGTTTCCTGAATTACGAGCTTTTGTTCTGGTGTAGTGACTTGTGCCTGTAGTGCTACTGTTTTACATATGAACCAACGAGAACAGCTTATGATTGACAAACTTCAAAAACATAAACTCCATTTTTGGCTGAACTGATTCTAAAAAGCAAATATATTAATGGGAAATACGTTTGATGCAGTTGTTTTCCTACAGTTTGTCCTTTGTTTGAAATGTGTGGATGTGGTGCTCACGAGGGACGACCACAACACAGCAGTTATACACGGTGAGGATATGAAGATGGTGGGACGGAGGGTCGAGACAGCGCAGTGCAGACAGGCGGGGCTCCGGGATGGGCTTGTCTAAAAGGGGCTTCTGGGTAATTAGAGGTGTGGCTGAGGTGAGCTGTGGGTCGCTGGAGAGGAGCAGGAGGAGGCTGAGGCGTGGCCCTGCTCCTGAATCTCAGTTAATCATTATCATCATCATTAACTTCTTTTCGTCTTCGTGACACTCGTGGATCATTCTGTTATAATTTACACATTTTAAGTCATAATATTCATCTGAAACGACGTCATAAAAGAAACAAATCGCTGACTTTGAGGTGAGAAAGCGACGGTCTCCAATAGGAGCCGATGTCGCCGTAAACGTCATCACGTCAAAGCGCCTCATGCTGTCGGCGCCCCCTATGGACAGCTTCTTAAAATGAGAATAAACACCCAGAACATGACTAAAAGCTCTGAAAAGTCCAGGTTGCAGAATATGCCTGATGTAATATGGAAAATTATATTAAATTCTTCTTCTTCTTCTTCTTTTCAGTCAGTATTGCTATAGATGATGATACTTATTGATAAATGCAGCTCTAATATCCAAGTTTCTGTTCAAAAATGACAAGTAAATTCTAAATACTGTGATTTGATGAAGCCTGGATATTATTTTCTGTGCACAGAGGAGGTGGAGGAGGTGGAGGAGGAGGAGGAGGCAGCGGTGGTGATGGAGGTGGTGGTTGGTGTCGGTTGGAGTGTGGCTCTCCATTCACAGGGATAATGGACATTCAACAGACAGACAACACAATCAGAGCGATCAATACAACTCCCCACACCTCTCCTGCTCTATGGGCCGTGAGGAGATGGAGTGACGGGGGCCGCGGCAATGCATACAGAGGAGGAGAAGAGAGGGGGAGGAGGAGGAGGACCGCGGCAATGCATACAGAGGAGGAGAAGAGAGAGGGAGGAGGAGAGGAGGACCGCGGCAATGCATACAGAGGAGGAGAAGAGAGAGGGAGGAGAGGAGGACCGCGGCAATACATACAGAGGAGGAGGAGAGGAGGACCGCGGCAATGCATACAGAGGAGGAGAAGAGAGGGAGGAGGAGAGGATGAGAGGAGGACCACGGCAATGCATACAGAGGAGGAGAAGAGAGGGAGGAGGAGAGGATGAGAGGAGGACCACGGCAATGCATACAGAGGAGGAGAGAGAGAGGGAGGAGAGGAGGACCGCGGCAATGCATACAGAGGAGGAGAAGAGAGGGAGGAGAGGAGGACCGCGGCAATGCATACAGAGGAGGAGAAAGAGAGAGGGAGGAGGAGATGCATACCGAGCGGCAATGCATACAGAGGAGGAGAAGAGAGAGGGAGGAGGAGAGGAGGACCGCGGCAATGCATACAGAGGAGGAGAAGAGAGAGGGAGGAGGAGGAGGAGAGGAGGACTGCGGCAATGCATACAGAGGTGGAGAAAGAGAGGAGAGGAGAGAGGACCGCGGCAATGCATACAGAGGAGGAGAAGAGAGGGAGGAGAGGAGGAGGACCGCGGCAATGCATACAGAGGAGGAGAAGAGAGAGAGGAGGAGGAGGAGAGGAGGACCGCGGCAATGCATACAGAGGAGGAGAAGAGAGAGGGAGGAGAGGAGGACCGCGGCAATGCATACAGAGGAGGAGAAGAGAGAGGGAGGAGAGGAGGACCGCGGCAATACATACACAGAGGAGGAGGAGGAGGAGGACCGCGGCAATGCATACAGAGAGGAGGAGAAGAGAGGGAGGAGGAGAGGATGAGAGGAGGACCACGGCAATGCATACAGAGGAGGAGAAGAGAGGGAGGAGGAGAGGATGAGAGGAGGACCACGGCAATGCATACAGAGGAGGAGAAGAGAGGAGGAGAGAGGAGGACCGCGGCAATGCATACAGAGGAGGAGAAGAGAGGGAGGAGGAGAGGAGGACCGCGGCAATGCATACAGAGGAGGAGAAGAGAGAGGGAGGAGGAGAGGAGGACCGCGGCAATGCATACAGAGGAGGAGAAGAGAGAGGGAGGAGGAGAGGAGGACCGTGGCAATGCAAACAGAGGAGGAGAAGAGAGGGGGGGAGGAGGAGGAGGAGGAGGACAGGACGGAGGAGGACCGCGGCAATGCATACAGAGGAGGAGAAGAGAGGGAGGAGGGAGGGAGAGGAGGACCGCGGCAATACATACAGAGGAGAAGAGAGAGGGAGGAGAGAGGAGGACCGCGGCAATGCATACAGAGGAGGAGAGGAGAGGGGAGGAGAGGAGGGCCGCGGCAATGCATACAGAGGAGGAGGAGAGAGGGAGGAGGAGAGGACGAGAGGAGGACCGCGGCAACGCATACAGAGGAGGAGAAGAGAGAGAGGGAGGAGGAGAGGAGGACCCGCGGCAATGCATACAGAGGAGGAGAAGAGAGAGGGAGGGAGAGGAGGACCGCGGCAATGCATACAGAGGAGGAGGAGAGGAGGACCGCAGCAATGCATACAGAGGAGGAGAAGAGAGAGGGAGGAGAGGAGGACCGCGGCAATGCATACAGAGGAGGAGAAGAGAGGGAGAGAGGACGAGAGGAGGACCGCGGCAATGCATACAGAGGAGGAGAGAGAGAGAGGGAGAGGAGGACCGCGGCAATGCATACAGAGGAGGAGAAGAGAGGGAGGAGGAGAGGAGGACCGCGTCAATGCATACAGAGGAGGAGAACAGAGGGAGGAGGAGAGGAGGACCGCGGCAATGCATACAGAGGAGGAGAAGAGAGAGGGAGGAGAGGAGAGGAGGACCGCGGCAATGCATACAGAGGAAGAGAGAGAGAGGGAGGACGAGAGGACGAGAGGAGGACCGCGGCAATGCATACAGAGGAGGAGAGAGAGAGAGAGGGAGGAGGAGGACACGGCAATGCTTACAGAGGAGGAGAAGAGAGGGAGGGGGGAGGGAGGAGAGGAGGACCGCGGCAATGCATGCAGAGGAGGAGGAGAGGAGGAGGAGGAGGACCACGGCAATGCATACAGAGGAGGAGAAGAGGGGAGGATGAGAGGAGGACCACGGCAATGCATACAGAGGAGGAGAAGAGAGGGAGGAGGAGAGGACGAGAGAGAGGAGGACCGCGGTAATGCATACAGAGGAGAAGAAGGAGGGAGGAGGAGGAGGAGAGGAGGACCACGGCAATGCATACAGAGGAGGAGAAGGGAGGGAGGGAGGAGGAGGAGAGGAGGACCGCGGCAATGCATACAGAGGAGAAGAGGAGAGAGGGGGGAGGAGGAGAGGAGGACCGCGGCAATGTATACAGAGGAGAGAAGAGAGAGAGAGGGAGGAGGAGAGAACAAGAGGAGGACCGTGGCAATGCATACAGAGGAGGAGAAGAGAGGAGGAGAGAGGGAAGAAGAGAGGGGGGAGAGAGAGAGAGAGAGACAAAGATGAGGAAATGGAGGAGGAGAGTTTAGGTACAGAGCAGGGGGAGGAGAGAGGGAGGAAAAGGAGGAGGAGAGAAGAGAGGATGAGAGGAGGTGAAGGGGGAGAGAGGGAGGAAGACAGGGGGAGAAGAGGGGGAAAGAGACGAGGGTAGGAGAGAGGGAGACGGGAGGAGGAGAGAGAGGGAAGAAGAAAGGGGAAGAGGGAAGGTGAATGGGGGGAGGAGAGAGGAGGAAAGGAGGAGACAGAGACAGAAGGAGAGATAAAGAGGAAGAGGGAGGAGAGAGTTACAGAGGAGAGAACAGATGGAGAGAGGAGTGCAGAGGAGGGAAGGAGGGAGAGAGAGGAGGATGGGTACAAACGATGAAGAAGAGGAGTGGTCCAGACAAGGAGAGGTGAAACAGATATAATTATACTTTATTGGTCCCACTGGGCCCGTCTCAGCCTCCACTCACACTTAAAGACAATAAGTTTACTTTACTTATTATGTTCCCTGTGTCAAAACGCTCTGTTCCACCTTGTGATGTCATGAAGTGCTACTTTTCAAATTAACAGCTCCTCTAACCTTGTGTTTCGTAGAGACTGACACTCCCAGGCCTAAAATCATCCAAATGATTCTAGTGAAGGCGTGTGGAGTTAAAAAACACGGCAAAGCACTTCCTGTATCGCCACTTGATGACATCACAAGGTGGGACAGAGTGTTTTATGTTTGAGGTTCAAGGTTTGTGAGTTAAGACAAGCGAGCGAGACAAAAGCACAACTCCAGGTCTGTTCGTGACGAGGAAATGACATCAGAACAGATCGGAAAACGGCGTCGTGTTTGCGCTTTCCTGTTTTTTCCTCCACACTTCCGCCGCTCTCCCGTCTCACTCCTCTCACTCCCAGCTCCGACGCTCCCATTGTGGCTGCGGTGACATGATTTCCCTGGGCAGGCCCGGGACTCCGCGAGCACAAAACCAAGTCTGTCTCCTCTGCCACTGTTAATCAAACACAATTAAACACGGGCCCGCCGCTCCGAGATGTATGCATAAATTAGCGGGCTCATTTGTATGCCATAGATCACGTTTGTGGGCGGGGTGGAGATGGATCGGGAGTTTCGGAGAGCGGCTAGCACTAGATAAAGCTACGTCGCTGCTATCTGTCAGCAGGAGGGATGAGAGGAAGAGGAGGAGGAGGAGGGAGAGCTTGTCCGTGCGTTATCAGGGTTAGAGACTGTAGCTCTTAATATGTGCTATGGAAATGGCATTAAAACTGCTTCTGTACATCTCACGGCTCTAGATTAACTCTGACGCCGGCTTCAATTTAGACGTTTTCACAATTATTATGGAAATCCGAACGCGGAGCTAATGTCAACCCGGACAATACGGTATTATTTCAGGACATGGCAGTTTAGCTGGATTTGGCATTTCAGCAAATCCCACAGACACGGAATACAGGGCTGACGGGAGCTGTCCGTGTCCAAAGGGTGGAGTTTTTGTTCAGGAATTTGGTCTTGGAATACATCCCAAATTTGCATAACGTGTATTGACAATGTTTGTATAGTTTGGGACAGAATAGAGCACGGAAAACCTACTGTCGCTAGGATACATTAAAGGGCACGTATGACGATGTTTTCTGATCGTTATAACGCCGTTTCCTCGTCACAAACAGACCTGGAGTTGTGTTTTTGTTTCACTCGCACATGTTTAAACGCACAATTTCTGCATATTTACACTGAGTTTACGCAAAAAACACTCTGTTCCACCTTGTGATGTCATCATGTGGTAATACAGGAAGTGCGACGCTGTGTTTTTAAACTCCACACACCTTCGCTGGAATCATTTGGATACAATTTCAGTCCTGGAATCGCCGATCAACACTGAACTAAAGTAGCTGTTAATTGGAAAACAACCACTTCATGACATCACAAGGTGGAACAGAGCGTTGATGTAGACAGACTAATAATAAAGTGTGACTCAAACATGTGTGAATGAAACAAAACACAACTCCAGGTCTGTTTTTGAGGAGGTAACTGCATTAAAACATGACTTAAACCTCACAAGAGTCAGATTTGTGTAAAAATGATGAACTGGGAAGTAACACTGGTGTCCTGTTAGCATGCTAGTTGCTTTTAGCATTAGCACGAGGCCTCTGAAAAGATGTGAAAAGCATTTATACATTATTGCCATGAGTAACTGCAATGCCAGCATGTCAGAGTTTCCAACAAGGAATTCCAAGAAGGAAATCCGTGTGTTTCAGTTTAAACTTTTAAGTCAGAACTCGGAAAATTACCCAAGTCTGTGTTTGTGTCCTTGGGCAAAACACTTATTATGCTCAGCCTTATGATGATAGTCTAAATAATAGTCTATGAATTGACCTTAATATTCATAATTTGCAACTACAGTCCTCAACATTAGCTCGAGGTGTGATGCTAACTGTATGCACTGCTGTGTCTGAAGGTTTTGTTAGACTCTTGAGTTTGTTTTAACCCAGTCTGACCATAAAGAGCTGAAACTACATCAGGTAAGCGGAGTTGTGCTGTGAAACAAATCTCTCGAATAACATCATAGTCGCAAGCTAGTTAGCATTAGCATTAGCCAACAGTTTTTCAGTGAATCACTCTGACGTTTTTGTGTAAAATCAAACTCGTAAACGCTCGTGTTGATCACAGGCTCCTGAAAATGAGCCGTTTAAACTGGTATTACACACTTTTTTGATGCATAAAAGGGAAAATAAGGATGAATGTGTAAAATAGAGGTGGTTGTGTAAAAAAAAAAAAAGGGAAAAGTACATGCTGGTACTTCATTTGAAAGCATGATTTTTGTTTTAAACCTTGTGTTGAAAACTGTGTGTTACTAACATCAAGGTGAACTGATCTGCAATCTCTTCTTTGACAATTACATCCTTTAAAGTGATTTTTATGGCTAAAAAAAAAAAAAAAGAAAAAAAAGTCTAGCTGAACTATAATGATCTATAATGTGCTCAGTCCTTAAAGAATTAAATGCATTTTATTGTATTTTCTCTTGAATTTTCAGACAATCTTAAAACTTTCTGGCAGTTTTCTAATGTGCGCATTGTGTCGCCATGGTAACCGCTGAACATTCTGCCATAGACATGCATGTAAAACATCTACAGCGTGGTTTCTCTGCAAGCGATCAAATACATACCTTAATATAACCAATTATTTTTGTTATGTCAGGTTTAAAATCACCAAAATTTACCCTGAAATTCTTTAAAAAAAAAAAATAAAGTTAGTGTTTGTCCACTCATGTCTGTTAAAATAAACATACCAGAGCGGGCCCACGCAGTCAAGTACTCGTGATAAACAGATTATTTTCTATTCGCTAAACTTTATGAATGACTCCTGCGGCTCTCGAGTGGAGTCAAGATGGCCGACGCCAGATTCCAAACCGAAACGCACCAAAAATACAAAGCTGCAGCTCAAACACGAGTGCCGTTTTGTCTCGTCTGGGTCCAGTGCCATGTTTTATGTAAAGTCCACTGATCAGATTTAGCTGAACAGAGGAGAGGACACTCCAAACCGCGTCGGACTTTTGAACGTAATCCAATGAACCGTATTACACTTGTCTCAACAGGCTCTTAACTAAAGCTTTTGGAGCTGCTTAAGGAAAAAGAGAAAGTCCAACCTTGAAGTAATCTGTCATGGTATATGCGTTAATAAGGAGAATGTGAAGTACTCAAAAATGCAGTTTGTATTATGAGATGGGTGGTACTTGACATATTTGATCAATTTTAACTTTTAAAGAGGAGGTATTGGGTCAAATGTGGACTTTTTGGAGCTTTCTACCATGTTATAAGGCTGTTCCCTTCACAAAACCATGTCCGAAGAGGTTTTAGATGTCATCCGTGCGTGTTTGAGTAATCTAGCGGCCTCTATTCCCAAACCTCCTTACAGTACAAGGCTCCGCCCACAAGCCTACATCACCCATGCTCCCACACCACTAAGGCTGAAACAATGAGGCAGAATGAGGATTACTGCAAATATCACAGATTCAGAAGCTGTGGAAATATGTAGAAATTGTTTTTTGCATATGACGTAACAATACTGATTTCATAAAAACCTAATTAACATGATTATAGTTAAGATTTTACGTAATCTTACTCCATAAATATACAAAAACATGATGCAAAACTAAACTACAACTTCACAAACCTGTGCAGTAGCTTTATTAGCGGGATGCAGCTGATCGTGGTGTAATAGCGCTCTGAAGGGGCGGTGACTTAGCACTGAGAGCAAGCATTAAACATGTTAATACAATAAAAGGGTAACATGTTGATCTGAATATGTAATCTGTTAGTGAGAAGGTTGTGGGTTAGACTCCTGTGTTACGCTGAGATGAGTTGGGAGACGGGCGGCCATCTTGGTAAGGGCATGATTGATGTGGGTTATTTGGTGGTCCAGCCCACTGTCGCCGCGGTGACAGGCAGAAAGAAGGGTCAACACGGCAAAGCGCTAAACAGCAGCAGCAGCAAAGCACTCTGGGTAGGTCAGGGTCGAGCGGCGGGAGGAGGGAGGGGAGACGGGGGACGTTACCTTGGGGTTAGACCGGCGTAAATGTATGTATATGTATGTATGGGTTTATGTTGGACCAGGAAGCGGGGACGACGCCGACTGCAAAACTAACACGGCGTTTCAGCTTAAGTTACAGAATATAAACATTTATCATGGTTTTGCATCAGTTAAATGTCAGTTTGTGGGGAAAAAAAGTTGAAAATAAAAGTAAAAAAACACAGGAAGTAGCTCTGAGTCGTTATGGTTGCTAGGTTACAGTCAATAGATGCATGTCACATCTATTGACCAGGAAGTAAAATGTTAAAAAAGTAGAAAAAAGCCTATGCAAGATTTTTTGGGGGGTAAAATCTTGAATATAATGATGTTAACTACGTTTTTATTAAATCAGTATTGTTACGTCATATGCAAAAAGACTATTTCTATACATTTCCACAGCTTCTGAATCTGTGATATTTGCAGTAATCCTCATTCTGCCTCATTGTTGCTGCCTCAGTGGTCGCCCTCTCCCTCTCGGTGCTCCAGGTGTAATCTTTTCTGTGTGTGTGTGCGTCCGTGTGTGTGTGTGAGTGCGTAATTATCACATCGCGGGGACTCGTTCTCTGCACACACACTTAACGGGGACCCGCCTCTCTCAAATATTAAGTCCCTATTTTATTATTACGTTAGCTACATGGTTTAAAGTTCAGAGATGTGTTCAGATAGGTAAAGGTTATGGTTTATGTTGAGGTTTGGTAAGTAGTGACTGTGGTTAAGGTTTGGATCAGTCTCCAGTTGTGTTAGTGTTGTCACGATGCAACATTTTCAAGTTTAATTTTGATACTGAGGAATAGACTTGATTCAGAATACCGATACTGCGATGCAAATTAAAAAACACTTTCTTTTAACAGTAGAATGTGGCGTTATATCTGTGTCGTCCAGTAGGTTCATAGTGGCCCATAGGTGTTATACTAGTCTATGCGTCTTATACTTGTGAAAGATACAGTTCGAGATCATTCTAAAGGTTCATTTTTGTCCTGTGAATGTGACTTTTTTAGTATCAAAACTTGCTCGAATGAGTACTATATTTTCCGGACTATAAGTTGCTCTGGAGTATAAGTCAAAAAATGCCTAATAATGAAGAAAAAAGCTTGTGACCGTAGCGAAAATGTGAAATTAAATACTAAGATGCAACTTAAATTCCACATATAAGTCACTGTATATATCTGAATACAAGTCGCACCCCCGGCTAAACTATGAAAAGAAAAAAAAAATGCGACTTGTCTGGAAAATATGGCATCTAGTTTCGATACTAGTTTAAGTATCAATGATTTTTCCATACTTACAGTGAATGAAAGTCAAAGTAATGTCCCCAAAAGACAGGGAAACCCAACATGTGTGCGTATATATGTGTGTGTGCATTCTGCTGTAGCCTCTCCGCGTCCTTCACTACCGCCTGTCCACTGTGCCCAGCGAAGGAGAGCCTTTAGTGGGTTTGAAATTCACGAGCAGAGTCTGACCCCGGCTCCCACCGCCACCACATCTCCATAGGAATCAATAGACTACAGTAATAATGTTGATCTATGGGGCCGGCATCAAAGGAGCCGGTGACCTTTGCTGTGCGGGGGGCGGGCTGCCGGGAGGGGGAAGCGTCTTGGGGAGAGGGGAGGGCGGAGGTGGCCAGGCTGTGCACAGAATAAATGTTTGGTCAGAGCCGTGTGTGTGCCAAATAGGATTGTATACGCACACGCAGCCGGATATCGCATGAATATAAAGTGAATGTACCTTTAAGAAGCACAACAGATCGGGGAGGATGTGAGCGCCGCCGTTTGGTTTCTGGGACAAAAGTCAGATTTTTTAATTAATTCTAGATGATTTTTGGTCTAAAAATAATGATAATTGTCATTTTTAAGCTATAACATTGGAGTCAAGCTGAAATAAAAATCAAACCAGGAAGTCTCTTTGTATTTCCTGCTTATTTTGGTCACATGGTCACTATCAGCCAATCACAACGAGGCATGAAAAAATAGTGAAATTTAGTGTCACGATTATCTATTAATAATATCTAATTATATATCTATTTAATTTATTTATTTAATTATCTATTTAATTTAATTTATTTTATTTAATTATTTAATGTATTTAATTATCTATTTAATTTATTTAATTTAATTATCTATTTAATTTAATCTAATTATATATTGCGATTAACGATTATATCACGGTAATTATTAAAGTTGCAGACAGTTTAAATGTTTCGGATATGAATAATTATAATTTTAATCTAATCAATAAGTTTGATTTTTAAAGAACTGTTATAGTCTTGTAAAAAAACCTGATACAGCAGTAGCTAAATCTGGTACAAATCATCTTTTCTTTGTAAGATTAATGAATTTTACATGGTCCCTGACAAATAAAGAATAAAGAAAGAAAGAATATTCTGGATGAGCAGGGCCGTCAACTGAAATTTGGGGCCCAGGGCAAAAAGTCTCACATGGGCCCCCCTCTAATACAAATTAACTGGAAGAGAGTCCAATTCTGGACCCCCAAACCCGGGACAACAGACCTCTGTCCCCCCTGTTGACGCCCCTGTGGATTTTTTTTTTTTTTTCTGAACATTCTGGTGAGACAAAGGTGATTATCTGTTGGTTATTATCACGATTATGTATAATATCCCATGAACGATTATTGTCGACCTTTTTTATCACGATAAAATATATTATTTTTCTATCCCCGATCACAACCTGACATCTTTTCCTCTGCACCAATCAGATTATTTATTATTTTTTTTGGAGTAATTCACACAAATACATAAATTATTTTTACAGTTTCAGTTTTTTTTTTTTTTTTTTTTTTAGCTTTATCCCTTCTCCACCTCATCTTTATCGAAGCAGCAGATCCGTCAGCCTCCTCAGCCTCTCCATAGACTCTTCTCCAACACAGAGGGTTTATAAATCTATAATAATCTCCCTTCTTCACAATACTGCACCAGAATCTGCAGTTTAGAATATTTCAGATCAATATTTTTTATTAAAATTACATTAATATCAAAGAATGTTCAAGAATGTAGTATTTATTTATTATTTTATTATTTATTTTTATTTTTTTTTTAAGAATGTGAATTTTGCTTCTGTTAATCTTCAGTCTGAACTTGGACAAAGTGGTGAAAAATTAGTACCGTTGCCATAGCAATTATCAATTCAGCACCTTGATACTCTCTTGTTTTGTATCGTTTGAATGGGGAAAAGTCCTCAAAATGGCGCCTATAAACCGTCGTCTCAAACCTGTGGGAACAATAAACCACTGGAGTCAGATTAAATGAAGTGTCTTTGTGCTAGGTCGGCTGCTTTTTATGTCTTAATCCTAAATTGTAAAGTCATTGTCATCTTGAAATATTGTGTTACCTTTCATTGCTCAAAATCCGCGTCACACTCTCTGAAGCCGCTGTACTCGCCAAAACACTGTGCATTTGTTGAGATCTTCCCCGACAGCGACATAAACGTGAATAAATGTGCATGTTGAGTCGTGTGGATGTTCAGATCCACAGACGTCTGTGAGCAGCTCTTCTCCACCATGAACTATGTGAAACACAAACCTCAGGCCTCACAGACGACAGCTACAGTCCTGCAGAAACATGAAAGTTCAGACAGACGCTGCGGAGGCTCAGAGCAGACGTCCCATTAACCAGGGAAAAGAAGAATATGTGCAGAGATTTACAAATATTTACTACTAATCTTTGTTTAGTGATTTTTATTTTTCCATTTTTTTTTTTTAATTCAGGTCGAGGCTCCGCTGCACGATCCCAAAGCCCAAAGGTGAAATAAGAATGACGCTCACAGTGTTTTTTGTTTGATACATGGATCATTTAAGTTCAGCTTTTTAATTCATTTGAAACACTGCAGCTGTTTATACAAAGTGTAAAGTTAAAAAAAACCCAATATACACAGTGTTATCTTCAGTTTAGATGTCAGAAAGTATTTGCAGCTCCCAGTATTTTCTTTTCCGTGGAAACCGAGTGGCTCTTTGGGGGTTAAAGGTCACCGCCCCCTGATCTAGTCCAATCATGTTTAACACAGATGGAGGCAGTTAAAATGGACACTGTTGAAATGCAGATTGTCGCTGTAGTTCAGGGAGTTTTTGGATCAAGCTCAACATTTGTGCGTTTTACCTTTTGGATATTTCATGGCAAAGTACAATGTGATTAATCGGGGATAAACGCTGCTTTTTTTTCCCTCTATCTGAGACTATGACATCATCACTTTCCAGGATCTGAAAACCACCAATAAATACTTTTGTTTTCAGCTCATTTCTGCGAGCATTATTGTAATCTACCCCATCTCGTACCTGTCCCCTCCTCTCCCTCCCTCCCTCTCTCCCGGTGTAATCGTAGCAGACGATCGGAGCCTAATTACTGCAGTGATGCTCAGAGCTCGAGGGGCCGAGGCTCCAGCAGCAGCAGCAGCTCTGGAGACGGGCCCAGCCGCACTCTCAAACACTCCAGGAAAAACACACACATCTGCTCTTTTCTGGATTATTACGTTATCGAAAGTAGAAATCTTACCGCACAAATCCAAGAGCAGAGTGGAAATTTCTGTCGTGTAACTGGTTTTCTAGTCACTCCAAGTCAATCTCGAACATTTTATTTAATATTAACATTTAAATTCAAATTACATTACATTATTTTAACAATTTTTATGTATTTTTTATTTTTTTTTGTGAATTAATATGATTTTTACTTGTATTAATCTCCAGGCTTGGTTACAGAGTAGTGAAAAATGTGTCGAACATTTTATTTAATATTAACATTTTAATTCAAATTACATTACATTATTTTAACTATTCTTGTGTGTTTTTTTTTTTTTTTTTTGTGAATTAATATCATTTTTACTTGCGTATTAATCTCCAGGCTTGGTTACAGAGTGGTGAAAAATGTGCACCATTGCCATGACAATTAACACTTCAAAACAAATATATTCCTTTTTTTAAACATCTTTTGATTGGTGAAAAGTGCTCAAAATGGCGCCTATAAACAGGAATCTCAAACCCATTCATTCTAGTTGGTGCAGATATAATTAATATTGTTGAAATCCAGATTTTTTCTTTGTAATACATTGAGTTTTTGCAGTTGTGTTGTGTCATATAAACCTAAGGATGCAAGATGACGATAATTTTGCTGTTTCCGTGTAGAAGCTCATCTGCTGAGAGCATAAACCGACTAAAAAACGCTATGGATCATCGATTTTGATTTCCCGTCTTGAGAACTAAAGTATGTTGGCATCAGAGGTGTGGCTCTAAAGTGGTTCAGGTCAGACCTTAAACAAAAAAAAAAATCTTTGTCCACTCAGCTCAGCTCCCATACTTCAGCCGTGGCCCAACTTGGCTGTGGGGTTCATCAGGGGTCTATATTAGGCCCGTTACTGTTTTCTTTGTACATGCTGCCCCTGTCCCGGCTAAAAACTCGAGGCAACTGCACTTTTGCTGTAGCTGGTCCCTGACTCTGGGACAATCTTCCTCTGGGTGTTAGAACAGCCCAATCTTTGAATATTTTTAAATCTTTGTTGAAAACTTTGTTGAAATTTGTTTTCACGCGAGTTGAGCGAGACTCTTGTATTGTTTGTGTTTTGTTTTATAAGATTGCAGCACTTTGGGAAGCTGTGGTTGTTTTAAAATGTGCTTTATAAATAAATTTGACTTGAATTAACTAAAAAAACAGAATAAAAAAGTTTTGTCTGCAGTGTCTTGCCACTGAAAAAACCATCATAAAATCCAGTTTGGTTGTTTGTTAAAATTCTGGCTCCAACTTGAATTAATAAAATGATTTTGTGAGTAAATATTTGAATTCCCAGTTGCCGCATTCAAGCCTCTGTATCTGATCCACCAGGCTACGTCTTTATCAGAGCGGTCCACATCTTAAAAAACAGATTTTCCTTTGACTTTTCTACTCGCCTTTGTTCTCCTTCTGCTGCGATTAACAGTGCAAAGAGGAGGCGGCCATTTTGTACGCACCGCTTCACTCCCACAGCCGGAATATGTAAAAACGCCACTAAATGTGTTGATTAAGTGGATTAATTTGTTCAGAAAAATCTCGGGGTAATATTGGTTTTTAATGAAGACACACCTCCCGCAGTCTGGAGCTCCAGGATTTGAACCCCCAGGCGCGGCACGTGGCTCCCCCAGCACAGGGCCTCTCTCCTGGGTCATTATGGGCTCTGACATGCCCCGCTGGCTCCATGAATGCTAATGCCCTCAGGAGGAGCGGGCCCCGGTGCACTCACACTCGCTCTCAGCCACACCAGTGCAGCCTGTGCAGGAAAAGCTGAACAAATATGGTTTCTACTGCAAATACTATGATAAGTGAGTATTTCTGAAGTATTTTTTGTAGATATAACAGATATTTTACAAGCCGTATGCGTCGTGAAACCTCTGCTTTTTAAATACAGTTTCAGTGGTATTAGATGTGAGTTTTTTGGGTTTGATTTTACTCCAGATGCCCTCCCCGTCATGTCAGACTTTGGACTAGCTTAGCACAAAAAAAAAAAACCAAAACGCGCTGGCTAATATCGAATGACGTTTCTTAAGGAGTGGCCGAAAGAGGTTTTAGAGTCATCCATGCATGTTTGAGTAATCTAGAGATCTCTCCCGGGTCCTATTCAAACCCTCCTTACAGTTAGTTGTAAGATTCTGTACAAGGCTCCGCCCACAAGTCTACATCCTCCATGCTCCACACGACAACTCTCTATAAATATACAAAAACATGATACAAAACTGTTCACTACGACTTCACAAACCTGGTGTATGTGCAGTAGTTTCATTAGATGCAGCTGATTGTGATGTGATAGTGCTCTGAAGGGGGAGGGACTCAGCACAGAGAGCAAAGGAAGTGGAGACGCATCAAAAACTACAGTGAAACTTGTTAAACATGTTGAGACGTTGTTATTGGTAAATTTTCCAAATAATAAAAGGTAATAGTGTGATACCACCTCTCCTCCCCTCTTCTCCTTCTGTCCTCCTTGTTGAGTATTCCCTCCTTTTCTTCTCCTCCTCACTGACTATTCCCTCCTTTCCGTCTCTCCTCCTCCTCTCTTTTTGCCTCTCCTCCTCGTTGAGTATTCCCTCCTTTTCGTCTTTCCTCATTGACTATTCCCTCCTTTCCGTCTCTCCTCCTCCTCTATTTTTTCCTCTCCTCCTTGTTGAGTATTCCCTCCTCTTCCCTTCTTTTCCTCTTCTCCTTGTTGAGTATTCCCCCTTTTCCTCTTTCGTTCTCTCCTCCTCCTTCCCTCTTTTTCTCCCCTTGTTCCTCCCTCCTTTTCTCTCCTCCTTGTTGAGTATCCCTCCTTTCCCTCTCTCCTCCTCCTTGAGTATTATCCCTCTTTTTGTCCTCCCCTCATTTTTCCTTCTCTTCCCTCCTCCTTGTTGAGTATTCCCTCCTTTTTGTCTCTCCTCCTCCTTGTTGAGTATCCCCTCCTTCTCTCCTCTTTTCCGCTCCTCCTTGTTGAGTATTCCCTCCTTTTTGTCTCTCCTCGTTGAGTATTCCCCCCTCCTCTCCTCTTTTTCCTCTCCTCCTCCTTGTTGAGTATTCCCTCCTTCTCTCCTCTTTTTCTCTCCTCGTTGAGTATTCCCTCCTCCTCCCATCTCCTCCTCTTTTCCTCCTCCTCCCCGTTCCTCCTCTCCTCATTGATTATCCCCTTCTTTTCATCTCTCCTCCTCCCCTCTCCTCCTCTCCTCCTCATTGATTATCCCCTTCTTTTCGTCTCTCCTCCTCCTCTCTTTTCATCCCTCCTCCTCCTCTCTCTTTTCCCCTCCTCCTCCTCTCCTCCTGTCAGAACATCCCGGGAGTTGAACCTGAAACCTCGTGGCTGTGAGGTGCAGTATTCTGAGGACCAGATGAGAGAAAAGAGGCAGACTACACCTCTCCCTCGGAGCTAAATC
This sequence comes from Periophthalmus modestus, assembly GCA_019594935.1. NCBI lineage: Eukaryota > Metazoa > Chordata > Actinopteri > Gobiiformes > Gobiidae > Periophthalmus > Periophthalmus modestus. Next base: position 101,485 of record JAIEZT010000016.1, on the reverse strand, counting down.
CCCTCGGTCCTTCTCGCCGCCGCCGTGACCACAGACTCGTATCTCTCCTCATCTCACATCTGATCGCAGCCGCAGGTCAAAGGTCAACAGTGGCGTGTTTCAAAATGTCCGCCCCAGGTTCAGCTGCGTTTAGGCTCGAGAGCGACTGAGAAAAGAAACAGAAATCATACAAATCACTTTATTTGAGTATGTCACAGTCCAGGACTTAAACCCTGCACCTTCTGGTTGTGGGGCAGTAGGATTAACCACTACTGCACTCTGTAAGAACATATGCTAATGGAAAAGAAGCACTGTGTCACTTCACTGTACCGTCTTGTCTGGAATGTTCCAAAGTATGACATTAAACTTATCTCCATGGAGACGAGCGGATGACACCAGGCCAAATGTAAATGTGAGAGAGATGGTTTAAAGCTGCACTGTCTCCCTCTCTTCTCCTCCTCTTTTCTCCTCCTCTCTCTCCCTCTCATCACCCCTCCTCCCCCCTTTCCTCTTTCTCTCTTCTCTCTCCCTCTCATCTCTCCGCTCCTTTTTTTCTTCTCCTCCTCCTCCTCCTTGAGTATTCTTTTTCGTCTCTCCTCCTCGTTGAGTTTCCCCTCTCCTCCTCCTCGTTTAGTTTCCTCCCTTATCCTCCTCCTCCTCGTTGAGTATTCTCTCCTCCTCCCCTCTTTTCCTCCTCTCCTCCTTGTTGAGTATCCCCTTTCCTCCTCTCCTCCTCGTTTAGTTTCCTCCCCTCTCCTCCTCCTCGCCGTTGAGTACCCCCTCCTCCCTTCTTTTCTCCTCCTCCTGGTTGAGTATTCTTTCTTTTTCGTCTCCTCCTCTCTCCTTTTCTCCTCCTCCTCGTTGAGTATTCTTTCTTTTTTGTCTCTCCTCTTTTCTCCTCCTCGTCATTGAGTATTCTTTCTTTTTCGTCTCTCCTCCTCTCCTCTTTTCTCCTCCTCCTCCTGGTTGAGTACCCCCTCCTCTCCTCTTTTCTCCTCCTCCTTGTTGAGTATTCTTTCTTTTTCATCTCTCCTCCTCCTCTTTTCTCCTCCTCCTCTCTCCTCCTCTCCTCCTCCTCCTCCTCGTTAGTTTCGTCTCCCCTCCTCTCCTCTTTTCTCCTCCTCCTCGTTGAGTATTCTTTCTTTTTTTGTCTCTCCTCTCCTTTCTCCTCCTCCTCGTTGATTCTTTTTTCCGTCTCTCCTCAGTAGTATTCTTTTCGTCTCTCCTCCTCTCTCTCCTCCTCCTCGTTCTTCTCCTTCTCTCTCTCCTCCGTTGAGTATTCTTTCTCTTTTGTCTCTCCTCTCTTTTCTCCTCCTCCTCCTCCTCGTTGAGTATTCTCGTTGAGTACTCCCTCCTCTCCTCCTCCTCCTCGTTGAGTATTCTCTTTCGTCTCTCCTCCTCTCCTCTCTCCTCTCTCCTCCTCGTTGAGTATTCTCATTCGTCTCTCCTCTTTTCTCCTCCTCCTCGTTGAGTATTCTTTTTCGTCTCTCCTCCTCCTCTCCTCTCTCCTCCTCCTCCTCCTCGTTGAGTATTCTCTTTCGTCTCTCTCCTCCTCCTCCTCGTTGAGTATTCTTTTCCGTCTCTCCTCCTCCTCCTCCTCGTTGAGTATTCTCATTTGTCTCTCCTCCTCCTCTCTCCTCCTCCTCCTCGTTGAGTATTCTCGTTCGTCTCTCCTCCTCCTCCTCGTTGAGTATTCTTTTCCGTCTCTCCTCCTCTCTCCTCCTCCTCCTCGTTGAGTATTCTTTTCCGTCTCTCCTCCTCTCTCCTCCTCCTCCTCGTTGAGTATTCCATTCGTCTGGCCTCGGTTCTCCTGTAGAATCCTCGTTGAGTATTATTTTTTCGTCTCTTCTCCTCCTCTAATCCGTCCTCCCCGTTTCGTCAAACACAGATTGTGGATCCTCGTTGAGTATTCTTTTCGCGTGTCGGACTCCTCCGCCACCAATCTCATTCTCCCTCCTCTCTCTCTTCCTCTTCTGATCTCCTCCTCGTTGAGTCTTCCACGTCTCTCCTCCTCCTCCTCTTCCACTCCTCCCTCTGAGTATTCTTTTTCCTCTTCTTCTCTCCTCCTCCTCCTCGTTGAGTATTCTTTTCCGTCTCTCCTCCTCTCTCCTCCTCCTCCTCGTTGAGTATTCCGGCGGCGTGGCGGCTTGTTCCTTGTGTATTTTTGCTTCCGTTTATTCTATTCCTCCCTGGCCCTGCATTTCAAACACAGATTGTGGATTATGGCTGAGAATGAGAGCGCGTGTCGGACACCGGGCCACCAATCTCATTCCTCCTCCTCTTCTGATCTTCCTCTTCCTCTCCTCCACTTCTTTCCCTCCTCTTCCTCTCCTCCTCTTCCTCCCCTCATCTTCCTCACCTCCTTCTCCTCTTACTCTTCTTCCTCCTCTTCCTCCCCCTTACTCCCATTCTCTTTCTCTCTCTTCTCTTCCCCCTCTTCCTCTGCCTCTTCCTCTACTTCCTCCCCTTCTTCCTCCCCCATCTTCCTCTCCTCTTTCTCTTTCTCTTCCTCTTCCTCGCTTTCCTCCTCCCCCCCTTTTTACTACAATCATCTTGTTCTTCCCCTCTTCTTCCTCCCCTCATCTACTCTCCTTCCTCCTCCTCTTCTTCCCTTCCTCCACCCCTCTTCTCTTCCTCCCCTCATCTCCTCTTCTTCCTCTTCTCTTCTACTCCTCCTCTTCTCCCCTTTTTCTTCCTGTCTTGTTCGTCCCCTCTTGTTCGTCCCCTCTTCTTCCTCCCCTCATTTCCTCTCTTCTTCCACTCCTCCTCTTCTCCCCCTTTTCCACCCATCTTCTTCCTCTCCTCCTCTTCCTCCCCTCGTCTCCTCTCCTCCTTCTCTTCCTCCTCTTCCTCCCCTGCAGTGGAGGAAGAGGAGGAGGAACTACATTTATTTCTTTCCAGTTAAAACCTGTCGTTGTCTCTTTAAGTCCGGCCCTGTGAGGATCCACCGGGCCGCAGATCCGGCTCGTAAACGTGTGGACTTAAAGATGGCGCCCCCTGGCTGACCCCGCTGTAAGTAATGAGCTTAAGTTTGTAATGACAATAAGAGCAGACAGAACGTTCTGGAGCTGAATGTTTCCACGTCGTTTTCGAGTCTTTTCAATCTCGTAGCTGATTTATTACACAGAATGAAGGTCTGAACCGGTCACCCTCTGGTTAGTGGGCAAACGCTTCACCCAGTGTGTCTTAGCTGTTCTGTAGCTTGTTTTAGTCAATTAAAATGTCAAGATTGTGTTGATCTTGGGATGTTTTCTTGTCTTGAGGTGATGTTGTGTTTGTTAAAGATCCCTGTGGCTCACAGGCAGCTGTTTCCACATGGTTCTCATCCAGCTACATCCTGTTGGTTTAAATTTCATGTCCCCAGAAGAACTCTGGTTTAGTCCTGGTTTAGTCCTGGTTTAGACCCGGCTTAGTCCTGGTTTAGTCCCGGCTTAGTCCTGGTTTAGTCCCGGTTTAGTCCCGGCTTAGTCCTGGTTTAGTCCTGGTTTAGTCCCGGTTTAGTCCCGGTTTAGTCCCGGCTTAGTCCTGGTTTAGTCCCGGCTTAGTCCTGGTTTAGTCCCGGTTTAGTCCCGGCTTAGTCCCGGCTTAGTCCCGGTTTAGTCCCGGCTTAGTCCCGGTTTAGTCCCGGTTTAGTCCCCTTTTAGTCCCGGTTTAGTCCCGGCTTAGTCCCGGTTTAGTCCCGGCTTAGTCCCGGTTTAGTCCCCTTTTAGTCCCGGTTTAGTCCCGGTTTAGTCCCGGCTTAGACCCGGTTTAGTCCCGGCTTAGACCCGGTTTAGTCCCGGCTTAGACCCGGTTTAGTCCCGGTTTAGTCCCGGTTTAGTCCCGGCTTAGACCCAGTTTAGTCCAGGTTTAGTCCAGGTTTAGTCCCGGCTTAGACCCAGTTTAGTCCAGGTTTAGTCCAGGTTTAGTCCTGGTTTTCCTTAGTCTTTCTTAAACACACAGTCCCGTCCCAAACTTGTCCCACATTCCCGGCGCTGCCACCCCGGCCCACCCCCTCTCCCCTGTCCCCTCCCCCTCCTCTCTTTATTGACAGCTCTGACAGCCAATAGGAGGCCGTGTTTTATCAGCTTGTACAGCGCGCTCCCGTCCCCAATATCTCTGACAGCTTTCCATTCAAGTGTGCAAGACGGAGCGCGAGAGGCGAAAACAATGAGTTAGCGTTAGCAAACAGCGACGCAGATAGTGCAGCGCTCAGCCCATTGAGTGAGAGAAAAATCACTCCTACATGCTTAGTGGCAGCTCGCGGAAATCTCACCGCAACCCCAATGACTGGCTATTAATAAATGGAGTAAGATTGTAATGAGAAAGCAGTCCTCCGGGGGCAGCGCGCCGTATTCTGTCTCATCAGCCTCCCCACACAATCGCAGGTGTTAATGCACTGAACCCATTTAAAAGGCTTTTGTTGTTAGATTTAAGCAGACGCGAGTTATCCGAGGAAGAAGTGTAAATGGAAAATGAACAGTTTGTGGGGAAATATTGGTGACCTTTTCGGCAAAGTCCTCCAGGCCCAAAAGACTCGATTCAAACTCGATTTTGAATAGACACGATACCGATTCTGATCCCACGATGATGATAAATAAAACTCTTTATTTAGACAATAGAATGTGATTTAGTTTAGACTCAGTTTAGTCCTGGTTTAATCCTGGTTTAGTCCTGGTTTAGTCCTGGTTTAATCTTGGCTTAGTCCTGGTTCAGTCCTGGTTCAGTCCTGGTTTAGTCCTGGTTTAATCCTGGTTTAGTTCTCGTTTAGTCCTGGTTTAGTCTCATTTTAGTCCTGGTTTAGTCCCTGGTTTAGTCCAGGTTTAGTCCTGGTATAGTCCTGGTTTAGTTCTGGTTTAGTCCTGGTTTAGTCCTGGTCTAGTCCTGGTCTAGTCCTGGTTTAGTCCTGGTTTAGTCTTGGTTTAGTCCCTGGTTTAGTCCTGGTTTAGTCCCTGGTTTAATCCCTGTTCTAGTCCTGGTTTAGTCCCTGGTTTAATCCCTGTTCTAGTCCTGGTTTAGTCCATGGTTTAGTCCTGGTTTAGTCCTGGTTTAGTCCTGGTTTAGTCCTAGTTTAGTCCTGGTTTAGTCCTGGTTTAGTCCTGGTTTAGTCCTGGTTTAGTCCTGGTTTAGTCCTGGTTTACTTCCATTTAAATCCTGGTTTAGTTCTGGTTTAGTCCTGGTTTAGTCCTGGTTTAGTCCTGATTTAGTCCTGGCTTAGTTCTGGTTTCAGTTGTAGGTAAAAGTTTATCTGGATGTGACGTTTCAGTATCGATTCCTGCTCAGACGAGTATCTCGTTTCAGGTTCAGCTGGTTTTGGTATCGATTAGTATCTGATTTTTCGATGCTTTTCACATTTTTTTAAGTGTTTGAATCTGGTCACTGCTAAAATCAACTCAATCTCGTCTTGTGAGGCTGCGTTTGGTGATAGCTCCGCCCACACGATCTGCACTGTATCGATATTTCACTACGAGTCTTTTTTTTGTACATTTTACTCAATTATCTGTATAATTTTGGACTTTTTGGAGATATGAAACATGCTGACACACTGTTTAAAGTGTGTTTCATGTGCAGTTGGAGCAGGCCGTGGTTTAACAGAGAAATACTGTAGTAAAATGTTTTCTAGTTGTGAAATCTGAGGGTTAAAGCTGCACTGGGCCCGTCCTGCAGCGTCTCGACCTCGTCCTGGACCGTCGCTGGAGCTGGATTTACATCATAAATCTTTAATCATTTCTAATCCTGAGGAAGGCCTGTGATTCCCAGATTCCCACAGTCCTATATCTGGATTTGGACTTTTCGAACATAAACATCATAATCAAGACAAAACAGTGTGATTTGTTACAATTTTCTGACGCCGTTTTATCTACTTGATCGTTTTCTGATTTTTGACAGACTCGTTTTCAATATTTTATCTGCAGTCGTGATCGTTTTCGAGCCAAACTGACCAGAGAAAGTCGAGACACAGATCCAACATAAACATTTATACAGACAGTTGTATTATTACGAACTATAAGACGTATATAACGAGCTTTCTGATTGGTCAGCGCCCCCTGGAGTAAAGGAGGGACAAGAACAGGAGGCAAAGACTGAAATGAATTTAAGTGGAGCACGATTCAGATTCTGGCTCTGAGTTTCATACAGTGAATATTACACATACATTTTGCACCTCCCCTTTAACTGAGCGTCACAACAACCCAAATAAATCTGATGTCATTTCTAATGTTGTAATTGTGATTTTAAGATGAGTTTTTCCAACTTATGAGCTGATATTATGCTCTCAGTGTCGGGCACCTTTTGTGTGTGATGTTGGGGTTGGATTTCTCTACAATTTTGGACAATTCTCAGACTCGGTAAAGCATTTGATGGAAAAAAAAAAAATTATTATCACAGAGAAAAAAAATACAAAAAACACAGCGGCCTTGTTAGAATTTAGCCGTGTTTGCTAATACAATTATCATTATTATTATTTTTTTTATTTATTTATTTATTATTATTTATTTTATTTCATTTTTTTTATTTTATGTATTTTTTTTTTTGCAAATTTCCTCAGCTCTCCATATGTTTTATAATAAGTGCACGTGGGTTTTCTGATCTCTGTGTTAACCCGATGGCTGCTCTTCATAATCGTGTCTGTTTCATTTCTCTCGTTGAACATATTGCGTTTTTAATAATAATTGTGTGTTTTTGTGGGTTCAGTTTGTGTGTTTATATCTCGCTGTTGTAAAAATGTCTGAGAGAAAAGCAGAACAGTCGCTCCGTGCAGGTTCAGAGCTCGAGGGATGTGCTGCCACACACAACAGTGCCATCCAGTGACGGCAGAGAGGAACTGCAGCAGGTCAGAGGGAAACACACATACACAGACACACACACAGGATACACACACACACATACACATACACAGAGACACACACACATACACATACAGAGGAACACACACATACACACACATACACAGAGACACACACACACACACACATACAGAGGAACACACACATATACAGACACACACACACACACACACACACACACACACACACACAGAGGAAAACACACAGGCATACACACACACACACACATACACAAACACACACAGATACACACACACACACATCAGGACTGTCCTGATGAGATATTATATCGATTTACACCTGGTTTAGTCCACATACATACAGACAGAGAATTAGTCCTGGTTTACACACAGTTTACACACATCAGTTTAGTGATGTTATTAGACCAAGTTTAGTCCTCGTTAGTCCTGGTTTAGTCCTGGTTTAGTCCAGGTTTAGTCCTGGTTTAGTCCTGGTTTAGTCCTGGTTTAGTCCTGGTTTAGACCTGGTTTAGACCTGGTTTAGTCCTGGTTTAGTCCTGGTTTAGTCCTGGTTTAGTCCTGTTATAGACCTGGTTTAGTCCTGGTTTAGTCCAGGTTTAGTCCAGGTTAAGTCCTGGTTTAGACCTGGTTTAGTCCCTGGTTTAGTCCTGGTTTAGTCCTGGTTTAGTCCTGGTTCAGTCCTGGTTCAGTCCTGGTTTAGTCCTGGTTTGAATGAATGATTTTTTTATTGATTGATTTATTTTTTATTTTGTTTGTCTAAAATTATACATTTTCTTTAATAATTACAACAAAAAAGCTCTGGGCTGAAGCTGTGTGTTTAAGTTTAAGACCAACACAAAACTCCACAAAACTGTAACGTAACAAAATCCATTTACTTTGATAAATATCTTAAACACAGACGTCTTGACTCATATAAACCTACAGTCGTGTAAATGTTTGGATTAATTTCACAAAAAGTTTTTGTGAATTTAGACAGAGTTTTAATTCACTTAAATTCATCACTGAGATCTTTTTATTCTTCAGACACGTCTTTGCCTCATGTTAGCTCTAATTTTACTAAATTCAAACTGAAGTAAACCTCTTAAGTTATAGCGACTATTTCTGAATTTAAAGAAGGACTGTATCCTCGCTCACAAAACAGAAATGTCAACATTTTTAAATTAAATATGTCTGTAAATTTTAATATATTTGGATTTTATAAATAGTTCATTAATTATTCTTATTGTCCTTTTTCTGTAGTTTAATTAAAGGATCTGCATTTGTTCTACAGCATTTCCCCAAATTTCCGAACAATAAGACAAAGAAGCACAAGTGATGAATATAACACACGCAGCATTTCTTATTCAATACAGATTTGGTTTTATAAAGTAAACCCACAGTTTTTGATATTTTACTCCTGATGCCCTGTACATGAGGTTGTGTCTCATAAACCTTTTTCTATTTCGATTCCAAAACAACTTCATATTAGGATTTGCTTCACTGGATCCAAAAATCATGAATTTTGTTGTCTTCTCTTTTAAATCAAACCATCTTTTAGTTTCAACTTGTGGAAGAGCTGGTCAATGTCAAATCCTGAACAATATAAATCTGTATTATCTGCAAAAATAACCAGCTTCAATATTCTAGATACTTTACAAATGTCATTCAAATAAAGAATAAGTTTGGCCCCAGAACAGACCCTTGGGGAACCCCACATGATCGAGCTTCATGAAGTGACACAGCACCTTCCATTTCTACTATTGAAGCCGATTGTTTCAGAAACTTTATAACCAACTATGAACCACTTCCCAAAACCATCACGTCTGTCGGAGTAAATTAGGAGCAGGAGTAAATGGTCGTGGATAATACTGAACACTTTACGTAGATGATAAATGTACCAACTGTATGTTGTTTATTATCAACTACTGATGTCACATTTTCTATAAAATCGCTGCTAGAAATGTGGATTTATTACTACAAAATCTAAACTGTTGATCACATAATGTGCTGGATTTTTCTAGAAAACTGTTCAGTTTTTGAAGAACTTTTCCAGTATTTTTGTAAATTGATCTAATAATGAAATGGGCCTAAAGTTAGTGACTTGTTGCTTTTCATCATCTTTATCTTTAGAGCAGTTAGTCCTGGTTTAGTCCTGGTTTAGTCCTGGTTTAGTCCTGGTTTAGTCCTGGTTTAGTTTTGGTTTATTTCTGGTTAATATTGTTTTAGTTTTGGTTTACTTCTGGTGGTTTAGTTTTGGTTTAGTTAGTTCTGGTTTAGTTAGTTCTGGTTTAGTTTTGGTTTAGTTCTGGTTTATATTGTTTTAGTTCTGGTTTACTTTTTGGTTTAGTTCTGGTTTATATTGTTTTAGTTCTGGTTTACTTTTTGGTTTAGTTCTGGTTTACTTTTTGGTTTAGTTTTGGTTTACTTCTGGTTTAGTTCTGGTTTAGTTTTGGTTTACTTCTGGTTTATATTGTTTTAGTTTTGGTTTAGTTCTGGTTTAGTTTTTGGTTTAGTTCTGGTTTAGTCCTGGTTTAGTTCTGGTTTAGTTTTGGTTTACTTCTGGTTTGGTGCGGCTTTAGTCCTGTTTTAGTTCAGATCAGACGGAGGACAGGGAGCTGCAGGTGGATGTCACACATGTTCAAAACTATACAAATAAAATAATCTCAGACAATCTCAGACGAGTAAGACAAGTCCTAAGGAGTCGGCTCAATGGCAAGAACAAGACCCAGGCAATAAACAGCTACGCTCTGCCAGTAATCAGATACTCAGCAGGGATCATGAGCCAAAGGAGGAGATACAGACCACAGATGACCCAAAGAGCTCCAGACCTGCATGGAGGGTTCCATCTCAAATCCAACACCCTGAGACTGTACGCGAGCCGTAAGGAAGGAGGCTGAGGACTAGTGAGTGTGAGAGCCACAGTCCAGGATGAAACATCCAAGATCCACAAGTACATCCAGGACAAGGCCCCAACAGATGACGTGCTCAGCGAATGTCTCAGACAGTGGAGCAGAGGAAGAGGAGCTGGAGGAACCATCATGGAAGGACAAGCCCCTGCATGGGATGTACCACCGGAACATAACTGAAGTGGCTGATATCAAGAAATCCTACCAATGGCTTGAGAAAGCTGGACTGAAGGACAGCACAGAGGCACTCATCCTGGCTGCACAGGAGCAGGCCTTGAGCACAAGAGCAATAGAGGCCCAGATCTACCACACCAGACAAGACCCAAGGTGTAGGCTGTGCAAAGAGGCCCCTGAGACACTCCAGCACATGATGGTGAACCAACCGGACATAGTGGTGGTGGATAAACAACAGAGCAAAGCCGTTGTGGTGGACATTGCAGTACCAAGCGAAACTAGAGAAATACCAGGGGCTCAAAGAAGAGCTGGAGAAGGCCTGGAAGGTGAAGGCCTCAGTGGTGCCCGTTGGTCATCGGAGCACTAGGGGCAGTGACCCCCAAACTGGAGGAGTGGCTACAGCAGATCCCAGGAAAAACATCAGACATCTCAGTCCAGAAAAGTGCAGTACTAGGAACAGCAAAGATACTCTAGAATCCTGAAGCTCCCAGGCCTCTGGTAGAGGTCCCGAGCGTGGAAAAAAAAGAGAGGGTGAGGAGATTTTTATTTTTTTTTTTGATGGATGGATGGAGAGATGGAGATTTTGTTGTAGTTTTGGTCATCAAGATCATCACTAGTAGAAACGACCAGATTAAAAATGTACAGATTAGATCATTTTAGGTCAAAGGGTAAAAGCTGATTTTCTTTTGCAGCTCGTTGGATGTTTAGTTGAATCGTAGCTTATGGCCGTGTGGGAGAAAGATCCTGTTTGGTAAATGAAGATTCTGTATCGTAAACCAGTCTCTACCTCTTTTCTGGGGATGTATTAAAAACATGAACAGTGTAACTAGAGTTTTTATCTTTTATTGAAATCAGACTTGTTTGGACTTTTCAGAGGTTTTAATCATGTTATAGTTGCTTCTTCTCATTTTCCTCTGAAGTTGTATTTGGAGTGATTTATGTTTGATCAATCTTATTTTATTTGCAAGACGCCATTTTGTCAATCTACCCCCATTTTCACCTCCACCAGTGACGTACACGCCCACTGCGACGCCCACTGCGACACGCCCAAGTAGAAAGTATCGTCTCTGGTATCGCAGACAGGAGCGGACATCTTCTGACTTCCTGTATCAGATCAGACCCATGTGATCAAAGGCAGCGCTGACTCTTGTTTTTCCTGTACTATGACATCATCAAACCTTTCATGTTCGTTATATCAGCGTAAACGACGTCTTTAAACTGATCGTGAATCCCATTGAATAGTTAATGCTGCTTCTCTAATGGCTGTATTTGCTCTGTGCCTGTTGAACTGTGCTTATGGGGCCGGTCCTGGCGGGTTGCCGTGACGCAGAGCTGTAAATGAGGTTAGCGTTAGCTTTAGGTTAGCTACACTGCTCTGTCTCTGGTCTACAGGGCACCGCGGGGATGACAGGGACCATTGGCTTCACAGTGAGACGGAGGAGAGACGGGGCCAGAGCATAGACACAAGAGGAGCTAATACAGTTTACATCCACAACACGTCGAAACGGGATTTATCTGGATCTAAAAACCAGAATGAAACCTGGACTAGAACAAGACCGAACCTCAGACTGTGTAAAGACGTGGACTGAGTGAGTAATAATAATAATAATGCCTTACACTTGTAATGCGCTTTATCAAAGCCTCTCAAAGCGCTACACTGAAGTCATTATTCGTTCACTCCACACTTGGTGATGGTAAGCTACTAGTGTGACGTCACCCACAGCTTCAGCTCCAAATGAAGCTTATCGAGAGTTATAGCAGTTACAGCTCGATATTTGGAAGTCAGATCGCCAGTGTCATAGTAACCAAAGAACCAATCCAGAGCGAGGCTGAGCAAGGTAACGCCCCTTCAGTCAAACCTGTTGCTAACGTTAGCGGGAGTGACCTCGGGGAAGGAAGGCGCCTGATTTGTCTGTTATTAATGTTCATATCTTGATTTAGAGACACAAAAGAGAAATAAAAACCCCAGGATCATTTAGAGCACATGTGTCAAACTCAAGGCCTGTGGGCCAAATGTGGCCCTCCACATCATTTTATGTGGCCCTTGACGGGGTAAATTGAAAGTTATGATGGTCTTAAAATGTAATTTTATCAGGAGATACAGTTGTACAGTCATATTTACACATCTAGGCAAATGCATATGCAAGATTTGTAACTTGAATAAGTAATAAATACAGAAACAGTCAATTAACAAGTTAAAAAACTAGTTAGATTTATTTTACATCTGGCCCTTTGACGGCAGCCATTTTGCAGACGTGGCCCTTGGTGAAATTATGTTTTTACACCCCTGATGTAGAAGGTACAATACGAACATTTAAGACAAAAATGACGAGTCTGGCAGCAGCAGGTGCAGAGAGAGGGGACACAGTTTTTCAATATAAAGTGAACTGGAGCCAGAGTCGATGGAGCCAGAAGTAGGTTAGCTACATCCATTTATATAAACAGACTATGGACCAAACCAAGTCGACACCAGGACTAAACTGGGATAGAAAAGTCATCTAAGAGCTGTCCATGGTGCTGAACTCACCTCAGAGAACTCTTAGAAATCCTTATCGTCTAAATAAAAAATGTGGTGAATAATACAAATTTTGTTTGACTCTATCGACTGAAGGACAGAAGAGGAGTTTACACAGTTTATATAAATTTATTCACAGGTAAAATGGGAAATAAATCTTTAATGCAACTTCAATGAATAAACCGATATTAAATAGGATGATGTTTGCTGTTGGTGTTTTTTTATTCCAAAATCAGACGATATACAGCATATTTGAGTCTATTTAGTTCATAAACAAATACAAAAATATAATGCTCTTGTTCGGTGAGTTTATGTCATGTCATTTGTACTCATAATTAAATGAAATAAAACAAAAAGCTGAGTAAAATACCAGGTCCAGACTGATGTCGCTCTGTGGTTTTTATACAGCGACTCATCGTTTAAGGCAAGTTTATCTATTTATTGAGTGTTTACAGCATAAGAAAGACATTAAAATCACCATAAAACCAATCAAAACACAAATAATCACCATAAAAGTAGCATTAAAAGAGAAAAATGTGTTTTCAGAAACGAAGAAGCTCTTTGGTCCCTTCAACAAAATCAAACTTCCCTCACCTCAGATTCACAGAGTTTAGGGTTTCACTCGTTGATTCTGCAGAAATCCTCCATGTTTTTCGGTCCACTGGGATATTTTTTCCTTTCTTTCTTCGTCATCAGGAGCAGCCATATTTGTTTTGATACAGATTTGTACTGCAGAACAAGCCGGTCGCAGGCTCGAAAAACAGTCATAAAGCCTCTAGATTCATGACAAAAAACCAGGTCAGATCCTCTCTAAATATGCTTTTCTGAACTTTGATAATCTGCTAGTCGTCCCTAAGAAGGTTTGTCTCACTGAGCTCAGAAAAAACAACTGTAGTGACGAGGGCGCCCTCTAGAGGAGAGTGCAGAGTCCAACATGTAGAACCTCTTTTGCCAAATCGTCTTTTTCTATTGTCGCCATGGAATAGTTAAAGCCAAATGAGAGAAGTTTTCAAAAGTTTGCACATGTGACAAAGAAACGGCTAATGTCAAAGCGAGTTCGTGCCGATCAGTGAATATGTGAGAGAAAGACGATTTGTATATCTGAAACTGACTGATTGTGTGTGTGAACGGAATGTTTTTAGAAATGTCGTATTAAAGGGGCGAGTTGTGTTGTATTTTGGATGTACGATGTTTACAGGTCTTTCATCCACCTGCACCAAACTTTTCTTCTTACTTAACATGAGCCTGTCCAGGGACGACAGGTGGAGATTAGTATTTTTGCTATAACCTGGCTCCAAACTGTACGTCTTTCTGTCATGATCCATGTGATTCTTGCTCCGTTTTGCCTCCTGTCCAGCTCTTTCCCTCCCTCACCTGCCTGAGCCGGAGCTGGGCGGAGCTCCTGCCATGGATAAAAGGAGCCGGGACCAGAAATTCGGTGTCAGATCGTCCGCGTGTGAACGTGATTATCTTGCTTGTCCTTGCTTTTTGTATTTTTGCTCGCTGTTACCTTGCTTTTTGGATTTTGTGCTCCCCTCCAGATCTTGCTCCCTGGACCGTCCCAGCTCCCTCGCTCCCGGCTCTGCTCCGACCCTGCTTCCCAGCCCTGGTACAGTCTGTCTTGTCTTGCCTCTGCACTCCACGTCACTGGACCCTGCCTCGTACCCTGCTCCTCGCTCTGGTACTGCCCCGGTCTCTTGGTCCAATTCACCTGCATTACGACACTTTCCTGTTTTTTAAGGTCAGTGTGATGTCGTGCACTGTCCCGGTCTAAATTAAAGCATGACACCAGACAGCCCATGTGTGTCCCTGATTGGCTAATCCACCTGTCAATCACACCTATCTGAGCTCTGGGAGATTGACTACGAAGCTGTGAGTCTTGTCAGCAAAGTACTGAAGAAGTAGTGTGTTCTGGATCGTAGACCGTCCTGTTCAGACGTGTGTTGTGTTAGTCTAAACTCTTTCGCTCCGTCCCTGCCTCCTCCTCCTCCCCAGACACTTCCCTCGCACATTTCTGCTCCATTTAAAGGCCACGGGGATCAAGCTTTTCCTCCGACGTTTCAATTTAGCCGCTGGCCTTTTGGACCGGGCACATTTGGGTACGACGCTACAGTTAATGTGGGACTTTTGTTAAAAGACTGAGAAAAAGACAGAGTCGTCAGTGCAGCTCAGGTTAAAATGTGTGTCAGAGTTTTTTCAGTAACTGTCAGAGAGACGAGGAGTCTAACCCACAACCTCCTGGTGAGAGGGAGGAGACAGGACAACCACTACACCACAGATACACAGGGAGAACATGCAAACTCCAGATAAACCACACTTTCTCTGAACATTCTCCAGGCAAAGATTCAAAGATACACAGACATGTTTAATGCCGTATGGTGGAACATTTCCTCTAACATTTCCATAGCAACAAGAAGGAGGTTTGTGGAGATGCAAGCCCCTCGCAGTAACAACGCAGGTTTTTTCCAGGATTTTTATAATGCAAAATGAAACAAATACTTTTATTTTATTTTAGTTTTATCTAAAAAAAAGTTACACGGTGGAGCTTTAATAAACTGTTCTTTTGTTCAAGGTTTATAAATAAAAATGTCCCAGTGACCCTGAGATAAAACACGTCCCACAGAGAAAAGTCTCATTTGTATCTGAGCCGACTCCCGGAGCATGTGTCCGACCTGCTCCCTCTGCTCCTCAGAGTAACTCCACACCTCTGTCTCTTTTTCTGTCTCTCTCTCTCTCTCTTTCTATTTCTCTCTCTCTTTCACTCTGTCTCTCTCTCTTTCTTTTTCTTTCTCTCTCTCTTTTTCAATTTTTCTCTCTCCTTCACTCTCTCTGTCTCTCTTTTTCTATTTCTCTTTCACTCTTTCTCTCTTTTTCTATTTTTTCTCTCTTTCAATTTTTTTTCTATTTCTCCTCTCTCTCTCTTTCTCTGTCTCTCTTTTTTTTCTCTCTTTAACTGTCTCTCTTCATCTCTCTTTGTCTTTCTCTCTCCCTCTCTCTTGTTTTCTCTTGGTCTTTTTCTCTCTCTTGCTTTCTCTTGATTTCTCTCATTTTCTCTCTCTCTGTGACTGTCTCTCTCTCTCTCTGTTGTTCTCTTTTCTCTCTGTCTCTCTCTCTCTTTGTCTTGTTTTTAGTCTTCTCTCTCTGTGTCTTTCACTTACTCTCAGGCTCGCTCTCCATTTCTCTCTCTCTATCTCTCTCTATCCCTCCCTCCCTCTTTACCCTCTCTCTCTCTCTTTCTCTCTCTCTCTCCGTCTCCCTTTTTTCTGTATCTGTTGTGTGTGTGTCTTCTCTCTCTCTCTCTCTTTCTTGTCTGTCATTCTCTCTCCCTCTCTCTCTCTCTGTCTGTCTTTCTCTTTCACTCTCTGTCTCTCTTTGTCTCTCTCTCTCTTTGTCTTGTTCTTTGTCTTTCTCTCTGTGTCTTTCACTTACTCTCAGGCTCGCTCTCCATTTCTCTCTGTCACTCTCTCCCTCCCACTCTCTCTTTCTCTCCCTTTGTCTCTTTCTGTCTCTCTCTGTCTCCCTTTTCTGTATCTCTGTGTGTCTCTCTCTCTTCTGTCTGCCATTCTCTCTCTCTCTCTCTCTGTCTTTCTCTTTTGCTCTCTGTCTCTCTCTTTGTCTCTCTCTTACTCTCCCTCTCGCTCTCCATTTCTCTTTGTCTCTCTCTCTCTCTCTCTCTCTCCCTCTTTCTCTCTCTGTCCTCCTTTCTGTATCTCTCCCCATTTCTCTGTCTGTCTGTCTCTCTCCCTCCCTCTCTTTCTCTCTCTGTCCTCCTTTCTGTTTCTCTCTCTGTTTTCTCTTTCTCTTCTCTCTCTATCACTTTGGAGGATCCTGATATTGCAGAAATACTCCCCCTGGTGGAAGAACAGATATGACACATATAAAACAGCTTGAATTACCAAAGTCAGTCTCTGGTTTTGTGATTTTGTCCAAAGTGAGAGTCTCGTTCTTTCACTTCTTTAAATATCGAGGTTCAAAACTCTCCAAAAGTGAATCGATCTTTTTGTAACGTTTCTTTAAAGCCGCTGTACGTGATTTTTACTTTTTTTTTTTTTCTTCTAAAGATTTTGCAGTTACTCCTCACTGACCTTAGGCATCAGAACATCCTAATGACTCACCACGATGAGCTTGTAAGCGCTTTCCACGACTATCACCACAAAGCTAACAACAACTAGCATGCAAACGGACACTTCCTGATCCTCGGACGATAAAACACTTTATTATTGGACGCAGACTGGTAGTAGTAGCTTTCCAAATACCAAATAGAGTACTGTCATTTTGAAGTAAAAGTACTCTCTCCACAGACGACGGTTTGACTTAAAACGTGAGTAAAGTGTTTTGAAATCGGGGCTGAACATCTCGTTCCCATTCGCGGCGCTTAGACGTGTCCCATAAAGCGTCTTTATCAGGGCTCCGCTCCAAAGGGACGACGCCGAGCTAATCTCACTGTTACTGAGCTAATGCTAATTAGAAAAAGCCAAGTGGGTCTGTCTTTGTTTCACCAGTGAGATGATGAGGGGAGGAGGAGGGAGGGAGGGAGGGGGAGAGAGGGGGAGAGAAAGGGTGTGGGTGAGGAGGAAAGGAAGAAGGAGGGACTGGGTTTATGGAGCGACTCGGTGAGGAGAGAGAAAGAGGGAGGAGGAGGATGGGAGTGGGTCAGGTTGAGGGTGAATAGGTAAGGAGGTAAGGAAAGGAGGACAGAAGGGGAGTCAGTGAGGAAGAGGGGAATTGGGGGAGGAAAAGAGAAGGGGAGTGGGTGAGGAGAGGAGAGGAGGGGAGTTGGTGAGGAAAAGAGGAGAGGAGGGAGAGTGGGTGATGAAGACAGAGACTGGGTGAGGAGAGGAGGCAAGTGGGTGATGAGAGAGACTGGGTGAGGAGAGGAGGGAAGTGGGTGAGGAAGAGAGTGAGCTGGTTGAAGGAGAAAGGAGGGAAGTGGTGAGGAAAGGAGTGGGATGGAAGAGAGAGAGTGAGGTGATGGAAAAGAGAAAAGGAGGAGAGGATGGGAGTGGGGTGGGTGGGAAGAGGGAGAGTGGGTGTGGAAAGAAGATGAGGGAAGTGGGTGAGGAAAGGAGAAGAGGATGGGAGTGGGTGAGGAAAGGAGGAGAGGATGGGAGTGGGTGAGTACTTTTGTTCAACATGTTCGTCCACGTGGATCAAGAGGTTTTTTAAGTGTGAACAGCAGGTTTTTATTTAGTGGGAAAATAGTTTATAAATTACAGTTTTACACCAACCAAGAAACAGTTTCCTCGTCAAAAACACGTCAGACGAGGTTTTAAATGTCCTCCATGTATGTTTGAGTCATCTAGAGATCTCTCCTGGGCCCTATTTAAACCCTCCTTATGTAAGATTCTGTACAAAGCTCCTCCTCTTTAATACCCCGTAGAAGTAAATACCTCCTCTTTAATACCCCATAGAATGAAATACCTCCTCTTTAATACCCTATAGATGTAAATACCTCCTCTTTAATACCACATAGAAGTAAATACCTCCTCTTTAATACCCCACAGAAGTAAATACCTCCTCTTTAATACCCCATAGATGTAAATACCTCCTCTTTAATACCCCATAGAAGTAAATACTTCCTCTTTAATACCCCACAGAAGTAAATACTTCCTCTTTAATACCCCACAGAAGTAAATACCTCCTCTTTAAAGCCCCGTAGAAGTAAATACCTCCTCTTTAATACCACATAGAAGTTAATACCTCCTCTTTAATACACCATAGAAGTAAATATCTCCTCTTTAATACCCCACAGAAGTAAATACCTTCTCTTTAAAACCCCATAGAAGTAAATACCTCCTCTTTAATACCCCATAGAAGTAAATACCTCCTCTTTAATACCCCATAGAAGTAAATACCTCCTCTTTAATACCCCATAGAAGTAAATACCTCCTCTTTAATACCACATAGAAGTAAATACCTCCTCTTTAATACCCCATAGAAGTAAATACCTCCTCTTTAATACCCCATAGAAGTAAATACCCCCTCTTTAATAGAAGTCCCCATAGAAGTAAAATACCCCTCTTTAAATACCCCCTCTTTAATGTAGTAAATACCTCCTCTTTAAACTCGATCCACTCTTTCTTGTCGTGTATTCGTTCAGATTCTTGCTGCGTCTGCTCCTCTTGCCTCCTCCTCCTCCTGCTCCTATAGCCACTGGCACCTCCCACCTGAATCACCCACAATGCACCAGTGTTAGCGACAGGGGACACCGCCGTTAGCGTGTTGCTTGTCAAAGGCAGGGTCAGAGCACCAAAACGTTTTGAAAAATGCTGATTCGGAGTCTGGCCGATACGATCGCGGTGGTTTTAATCGGAGCCGAGCAGGACTGTCTCTTAAAAGTAATTGGTGCGTGCTGCCTCCAGGCCTCAGCGCTGATTAAACGAGCCCCTACCTGCGACCAGACACGCACAAGTGAGGAGGGGGCTTCAGGTTAATGTGAGGAGGGACTTCAGGGGGAAGGTGGTGGCAAAAGTGAGGGGGGGTAAGGCAAGGTGAGGGGGGGTAAGGCAAAAGTGAGGTGGAGGTGGGGTAAGGCAAAGTGAGGGGGAGGGGGGGTAAGGAGGCAAACTGCTTCAGGAGGAGTGCAGGTAAAAGTGAGGAGGGGGCTTCAGAGGGAAGTGAGGAGGGGGCTTCAGGAGGAGGGGTGAGGCGCTGGGGAGGAAGGCAAAAGTGAGGAGGGGGGGTAAGGCAAAACTGAGGAGGAGGTGCAGGTAAAAGTGAGGGGGGGCTTCAGGTTAATAATGTGAGGAGGGGACTTCAGGGGAGTGAGGAGGGGGTAAGGCAAAAACTGAGGAGGAGCAGTGCAGGTAAAAGTGAGGAGGGGGGGCAGTCAGTTAATGTGAGAGGGGACTTCAGGAGGGGAGGAGAGGAGGGAGTAGGGGCAAAAGTGAGGAGGGGGTAAGGCAAAAAGTGAGGAGGAGGGCGATGCAGGTAAAAGTGAGGAGGGGGGGCTTCAGATTAATGTGAGGGAGGGGGCTTCAGGGGGGAGTGAGGAGGGGGTAAGGCAAAGTGAGGAGGAGGCGCAGGTAAAAGTGAGAAGGGGGATTCAGGTTAATGTGAGGAGGGGACTACAGGGGAAGTGAGGAGGGGGGTAAGGCAAAAGTGAGGAGGAGTGCAGCAGGTAAAAGTGAGGGAGGGGGCTTCAGGTTAATGTGAGGTGAGGGGGGCTGAGGAAAAAGTGAGCAGGGGGCTTCAGGGGTAAGTGAGGAGGGGGGGGTAAGGCAAAAGTGTGAGGAGGAGGTGCAGGTAAATGTGAGGAGGGGACTTCAGGGGGAGTGAGGAGGGGGAGTAAGGCAGTAAAAGTGAGGAGGAGGACGCAGGTAAAAAGTGAGGAGGGGGCTTCAGGTTAATGTGAGGAGGGGACTTCAGGGGAAGTGAGGAGGGGGTAAGGCAAAAGTGAGGAGGGGGTAAGGCAAAAGTGAGGAGGAGGCGCAGGTAAAAGTGAGGAGGGGGGGCGTCAGAGGAAGTGAGGAGGGGGCTTCAGGTTAATGTGAGGAGGGGGCTGAGGCAAAAGTGAGGAGGGGGTAAGGCAAAAGTGAGGAGGGGCGCAGGTAAAAGTGAGGAGGGTGTTTCAGGGGGAAGTGAGGAGGGAGGCTTCAGGTTAATGAGTGAGGAGGGGACTTCAGGGGCAAGCGAGGGAGGGGGTAAGGTTAAAAGTGAGGAGGAGGCTTCAGGTTAATGTGAGGAGGGGGCTGAGGCAAAAGTGAGCAGGGGGCTTCAGGGGCAAGCGAGGAGGGGGGTAAGGCAAAAGTGAGGAGGGGGCTTCAGCGAAAAGTGAGGACTGGGTAAGGCAAAAGTGAGGAGGGGGTAAGGCAAGAGTGAGGAGGGAGTAAGGTAAAAGTGAGGAGGGGGCTCAGACAAAAGTGAGGAGGGGGGGGTAAGGCAAAAGTGAGGAGGGGGTAAGGCAAAAGTGAGGAGGGGACGCAGGTAAAAGAAAAATGAGGGAGGGGCGCAGGTAAAACTGAAAGAGAGGCTCAGGTAAAAGTGAGGAGGGGGGCGCAGGAAAAAGTGAGGAGGGGGCTTCAGGGGAAGTGAGGAGGGGGGCACGGGCAAAAGAAAAGGAGTGGGCTCAGGCGAAAGTGAGGGAGGGTTCGAGTAAAAGAAAAATGAGGGAGGCTCAGGTAAAAGTCAGCAGGTAAAAGTAAAAGTGAGGAGGGGGGTCAGGCAAAAATTAGTAGGGGCGGGGCACATCGCAGAAGACGTAAATGTGGCTAGAATCCATTTTTTTTAATGGTTTATGTTTTAATATTCGGATTCTGCTTTAGGTTCTTAAAAGTATAAAAAACCTGATACTCATCGATACTAAAGCCAGTATCAAAACTAGAGATTCATTTTTCTCAAGTATCGATACTAAAACGTCCCAGTCACACAAAACTGAAGCTGAGTCTGTTTAAACTGACGAGTCTCTGTTCCACATGGACCAGTATAAAGACCATGGACACTATGAACCTACTGGACTCTGAGATCAGCAGTTTTTACGCAGAATAAGGAGATTTTTTTTGTTTAGACTGATGGTACTTTAAAAATGGCAGCTTTTGTGATTTGCTAATTGTGTTCTTTCAGATTTCTGTTCGCTAACCTGCTCACGGTGAACGACGTGGAGCAGAGGAGCAGGTCCGGACTCTCCCCGGAGGTTTGAGAAGAATCTGAACCAAAGTGTGAGTCCTCACCTCATTTACACCACACTCGCCACATCTGAGTCACTTTAGCACCGCAGAAGTGTGTGCCCCACCTGCACCACCCGCACAACAAGCACGAGGAAACGAGGAACGAGGGAAACAAGGAGAGGATGCAAGGAGAGGATACAAGGAAGGAAACACAGGGATACAAGGAAGGAAAGGATACAAAGAAGGAAGGGCTACAAGGAAGGAAACACACGGATACATGTAAGGAAAGGATACAAGGAAAGGACACAAGGAAAAGATACAAGAAAGGAAGGATACATGGAAGGAAAGGACACAAGGAAGGAAACGCATGGGTACAAGGAAAGGATACAAGGAAGGAAGGGACACAAGGAAGGAAACACAGAAATACATGAAAGGAAAGGATACAAGGAAAGGACACAAGGAAAGGACACAAGGAAAAGATACAAGGAAGGAAGGATACACGGAAGGAAAGGACACAAGGAAGGAAAGGCATGGGCACAAGGAAAGGAAGGGACACAAGGAAGGAAACACAGGGATATAAGGAAAGACTCAAGGAATGGATACAAGGAAGGCAATTATACAAGGAAGAAAACAGCAGGGATACAAGGAAAGGATACAAGGAAGAAAGTGAAGTGTGACTTGTGTTGTTTCATAACACTGATGCTAATAATGTTACCAATGTGTCTTCAACAGTTTGAGGTTTTGTGTTTAATCCCTCTACTCTCCATATTTGGAATTCTGACCTCGAGTATCATAGCAACCAGAGAGCCAATCCAGAGTGAGGCTGTTAACGCCCCTTCCCACCTGCACCGCGTCTTTGGTTTAGTCCAATGATTTAAACTTTTACATTTTTTACTGGTGTGTTTTTACTGTGTTTTTCATTGCCCTCTGCACTTTTTCTGTTATCCCACTAATGTACGGTAACGTTGCCATGGCTACACTCTTTTTTCAGCTTTAGTTTTATTCTTTTTTTCCTTTTCCCAGACTTGTTGTGTTCTTTCGTTTGTTGCCCAGCTCTGGACACATTTGGGTATTGGTACAACCCAAATATTCAGCAAATTCAGTATTGATATATTTATTTTTATTATTTTTGTATTATTATTTATTATTTTATTTTTATTGATAATATTATTTAATGTATTTTTTAATTAATATTATTATTTAATGTATTTTTTTAATTAATATTATTATTTAATTTATTTTTTTAATTAATATTATTATTTTATTTTTCAGTTAATATTTTTACTAATTAAAATATATACTTTTTTTTTTTTTTTTTTTTTTTTAACATATTAACATATTTTTACTGGTTAAAATATAAAAATATATATTTAAAGATTTAAGGTTAGCCCTGTAGTGAGTATCAGTGAAAAGCTACTCCAAAAGTGCACAGAATCAGTATTAATTCCAAAACAAACAGAAAAAATAGTTTGATAAGTTTATATTTTCAATTTTTAACCTTATCAGATAAATCCTGCAGCATCAAGGAGGATGGGAGGGCATCTGACGCAGCATTTGTTTAGCTACTTCCACCAAATCATCACAACTCTTCCTTCAAATCCCATGTTTCTTTATAAAAAACACACTTGCAAACATAAAAATAGTTGTTTGAAAACTTCCCCAGTATTTTTGAACTTTATGACAACACGTCCGACTCCACAATGACATTTTAGGGTCACGCGCGCTAGCTAGCTCCTCTCTCAAAAAGTCCCTACCAGATTCGTCCCAATCAGCTTATCCTATCACACAAACGGTCGCGCTAGCAAATCTATACATTGAATTGCACGTGTCAAAATGGCGCTAAGCTAAGTATCAACGCTCAAAAGAGAGATGGCTTATGCTAGCTCTCCTCCGTGAGATTTTGATTGGATAAATAGCGATGGAAGGGATTAGCCTGATACAAGTATGGCATCCAAATTAGCGCCGCTCTCATTCAGCGCATTCCCAAATACATACGGACGCGGATCCCCTTCAAATGCATGTCCGAGCATAGGCCGTGCACATATATATATATCTTGTTTGCTATCCCTCCCGTGTCATTTAAATTCTGATTGGAGAGGGGGATTTCTGATGGACAATTTGGAGCGTCTAATTCTCACTCTCACAACACGCCGCTTTGAGATTACAGGGCGCTAGCTAGTCCTTATTTGAACCGCGTCAAAGCAATCAGCGTGTTTGCGTTCGATTTGCCTATACATGCCGGCTTTAGCAGTCACTTTGCTGTTAGCGCGCATGCTAGTTAAACAGATTTGGCGCCTCCGCTAGCCTAAATCACGCCTTGATGTCGTAAATGGGGATGTGATGATAGCGGAGACGGCGGTGACAGAGACTTGAGACGGAGTTTAAATGCCCCTGTTGTGTTTGCATTCAGATGAATAGGGTTAGCGAGGTAGCATGTTTAGCATTTTGATTTACAGAGACGGTTCACGGCGTCTAAAGTGGCAGGATGGCG
>JAIEZT010000016.1:62500-77930 GCA_019594935.1 Periophthalmus modestus | reverse complement strand
AAAAATATGACATTGACAAAACGGTGAAGAAAATATTTAATGTGCAAAATGAACACTGGACATTAGAAAAAATTAAATATGATTAAACCCCTAATCTATATTACTCTATTTTCTAATCTATTAAGAACTGAAAATGCCCTGTTCCACCTTGTGATGTCATCATGTGGTAATACAGGAAGTGCTCCACTGTGTTTCTAAACTCCACACACCTTAAATAGAACCATGTGGATATAATTTCAGACCTAGAATTGCAATGATGATAAAATAAAGGTTAAAAAAAAAAAAAAGTTAACTGTAAACTGAACCACTTCATGACATCACAAAGTGGAACAGAGCGTTTTGAGGTTTGGAGATGTAACAGACTAATAATAAATGAAACAAAACTCAACTCCAGGTCTGTTTTTGAGGCGGTAACAGTTTTATAACACGACTTAAAGCTCAGGAGGTTCATTTTGTGCGATATCGGCCTCGTCCTCGCTCTGGGGGCTCATAACCTCAGCTCCGGTTCCTTCTCTCTGGATCCTGTTGGTTTTGTCCTCCGTCTCTTGTGTTACGAGTGTGATTTCAAAGAGCAGACGCCATTCAGATCGGCTCTTTTATTCTGACCTGGAGGTGAGACCGGGACGTTCACATGAAAGAGGGGCCCCGAACGCAGCGCACACAGGAGCCGCGACACGTGAGGCATTCAAGTCCGCCTCACAAACAGGTTTTTGTGCTGATGAGAGCCCCGTCTGTTTGAGAGAGAGGCAGGTTGAATCAGGCTAAAAATAGTAGCTGCTTTGACAGAGTTAGCTGTGCGGTGGCGGGGATTTGAACCCTGACCTCTGAGGTGTATGGTGTAGGTGTGATGTCACTTCCGGGTCCATCTGCTGATTTAAAACAATGAACATGTTTGCAATTTCCTGTTTTTTTTCTCATTTTATAAGAGGTCGCAGTCGTTCAAAGCGAGCAAAGTTACTAATCATGGCTATAACTGTGACTGAAAGTGTTGGAGAGATGTTGAAGCTAGGCTAGGCTAAGCTAGCGTTAGCAATGACCATTAGTTAGTGAGTTAAACACACTGCTAATCCCGTTATGCTAATTTATTACTACATTATTTGCATATTTGATACAGTTTGTGGTTTCACATAAACTTTTGAAAGGTAAGTCTAAAAGGGAGAGAGAGGGAGAGAAAGAGGAGGTCTGGAGGACTAAAGAGGAGAGGGAGGGAGTAGGAGGTCTGGAGGATTAAAGGGGAGAGAGAGGGAGGAAGAGGAGGGTCTGGAGGACTAAAGAGGACGGAGAGTGACGAGAGGAGGAGGTCTGGAGAATTAAAAGGAAGAATGACGAGAGGAGGAGGTCTGGAGGATTAAAGGGGAGAGTGAGGGAAGAGGAGGAGGTCTGGAGGACTAAAGGGGAGAGTGAGGGAGAGGAGGAGGTGTGCAGAATTAAAAGGAAGAATGACGAGAGGAGGAGGTCTGGAGAATTAAAGGGGAGAGTGGGGGAGGAGGTCTGGAGGACTAAAGGGGAGAGAGAGGGAGAGGAGGAGGTGTGGAGGATTAAAGGGGAGAGTGAGGGAGAGGAGGAGGTGTGGAGGATTAAAAGGAAGAGTGACAGAGAGGAGGAGGTCTCGAGGACTAAAGGGGAGAGTGAGGGGAGGAGGGGCGAGGTCTGGAGGACTAAAGGGGAGCATGAGAGGGAGCAGGAGGAGGCCTGGAGGACTAAAGAGAAGAGTGGGGAAAAAGGAGGAGGAGGTCTGGAGAATTAAAGGGGAGAATGAGGGAAGTGGAGGAGGTCTGGAGGGCTAAAGAGGAGAGTGAGGGAAAGGAGGATGGCCTGGAGGACTAAAGGGGAGAGTGAGGGAGAGGAGGAGGTCTGGAGCGTTAAAAGGAAGAATGACGGGAGGAGGAGGTATGGAGGACTAAAGGGGAGAATGAGGGAAAAGGAGAGGAGGGGAGACGGGGAGAGAGAGACAGGAGAGGGGAAGGAGGATGAAAGAGAAGTGGATAGGAGGAGGAGGGCAAGCTAAGATAAGAGGGGGAGAGAGAGAGGAGGGGAGGAGGAGAGCGCAGAGGAAGGGAGAGGTGGAGGAGAGGATGAGAGGAGGGGGGAGGATGAAAGATGACTGACTCTTTCCACTCTGACTGTTTTGTTTTGTTCTTCTTTTGAAAATCTGAACTTTCCCGTTTCCTTCAGTCTGCCACCTGCTCCCGCCTCCTCTCGGACATCTTTACATCCAGATTAACTCACCAGGCCCGCGGAGCGCCCCCTGCTGGGCCTAATGTTAGCGGCGCGTCGGGCAGGTGTCGACACGTCCGTCAAAATCACGCGTGATGTTTGTGAAATTAGCAGGAAGAAGCCCGACTGTGAGAGTAACAGGTCTGTGCAGATGGAACATGACAGGAGCAGAGAGGAGGAGGAGGAGAGGAGGAGAGGAGGAGGAGGAGAGAGACGGGAGCAGAGAGGAGGAGGAGAGAGAGGAAGAGAGAGAGGAGGAGAGAGACGGGAGCAGCGAGGAGGAGGAGAGGAGGAGGAGGAGAGAGACGGGAGCAGAGAGGAGAGAGGAGGAGAGAGGAGGAGGAGAGAGACAAGAGCAGCGAGGAGAGGAGAGGAGGAGAGGAGAAGGAGAGAGACAGGAGACAGAGAGGAGGAGGAGGAGAGGAGGAGAGGAGAGACAGAGACAGGAGCAGAGAGGAGGAGGGAGAGGAGAGAGAGGAGGAGAGGGAGAGGAGGAGGAGGAGAGAGACAGGAGCAGAGAGGAGGAGGAGAGAGAGGAGGAGAGGAGGAGGAGAGAGACAGGAGCAGAGAGGAGGAGAGGAGGAGGAGAGAGACAGGAGCAGAGAGGAGGAGGAGAGAGACGGGAGCAGCGAGAGGAGGAGGAGAGGAGGAGGAGGAGGAGAGAGACGGGAGAGGAGCAGAGAGAGGAGAGGAGAGAGAGGAGAGAGACAGGAGCAGAGAGGAGGAGAGGAGGAGAGAGACAGGAGCAAAGGGAGGAGGAGGAGGAGGAGAGAGGAGGAGGAGAGAGAGAGAGGAGCAGGAGAGAAGGAGGAGGAGAGGAGAGAGAGCAGAGGAGACGAGAGAGAGGAGGAGAGAGGAGGAGAGCAGGAGAGGAGAGGAGGAGGAGGAGAGAGGAGGAGAAGGAGGAGAGGAGAGGAGAGGAGAGGACGAGAGAGAGGAGAGGAGAGCAGAGGAGGAGAGAGAGGAGCTCATAGAGGAGATTAGGAGAGGAGAGAGAGAGGAGCGAGAGAGAAGGAGGAGGAGAGGAGAGAGAGACAGGAGCAGACTATAGGAGGCAGGAGACGAGAGAGAGGAGGAGCAGGAGAGGAGGAGCAGGAGAAGGAGAGAGGAGAGAGACAGGAGCAGAGAGGAGGAGGATGAAAGAGAAGAGGAGGAGAGAGAGGAGCGGAGAGAGGGGAAGGGGCGAGCTAAGATAAGAGTGGGAGAGAGGAGAGCTTGGAGAAGGGGGGAAGACAGGAGTGGAGGAGGAGGATTGAAGATGAGAGGAGGAGGGGAGAAGAGAGAGCGGAGGAGAGGGAAAGTAGGAGGGAGAGGAAAGTAGGGGAGGGAGGGAAACAGGTGAAATGAGAGGAGGAGAGAGGAGGGGAGAGGACGAGATGATAAGAGAAGGAGAGAGGGAGAGCAGAAGAGGAGAGGAGGAGAGGTGTATTCATTCCAGTCGATTCTGTTACATTTGTCCAGAGAAAAGTTCCTCGTTCAGTTCAGAATCTGTCTTTTCTCCGTGTAAATCCATCCATCTTTTTTTTCTCGTGTTAGATTCACCTGTGCTGCTTCAGGTCTGTTTGATTGACAGCTGATAGGTCACATGATCATCAGAGCTCCATCATCGACCTCGTTTTCTCTCCGTGAACTGGAGCGTGACCACGACACACACACACATACACACACACACGCACACACACACACACACACACACACAACACACACACACACGCACACACACACACCTATACACACACACACACACACACACACACACACGCCCCTGCTCTTATCTGAAACATGCAGAGCTCATATCACCTCCATCCTGAAGCATTATCATCCCTGTGTTTCCACTTTTCCTGGACAAACAGAAGCAGGATCACAATCTGCGACGCTCCCAGATGGAAAAATGCACAAGACGGATGATTCGGGAAAGAGGAGGGAAAAATATAAAGCCTATAGTCGAAAATAAAAGTACTGCTGCGCTTCAGACGACATCTCCACGTTCCATAGACCAGTCTGATCTAACACAGGCGAGGTTTTTGTTGTAGTTGAGGGATTTTTGGGTCCAGTCGCTGATAGAAATGATCAGGTTCATTCACACTGACTCAGTCCAGGTTTGAGGCGTCTGTGAGTCCCTGATGGAGACTGGTTTTGGTCCTTTTCTAGTCTCAGTTTAGTCCAGGTTTACCTCCAGTCTAGTCCCACTTTGTGTGTGAGGCCTGTATTTACTTTTTTGTTTGAAATTGCGCTTTTATTTCACATCTGAGACATATTACAGTTGTTCTTCACTATATTGTGGTTCACCTTTCTCTGTGTCGCTGTTTTGCTGATTTTTTCGTGTATTTTGCATGTTTGTTTTTTTTGTAGGAACGTGCATTGTGTTCTGCGTCCTGATTGGCTGAGGGACTGTAGACCATTGTGTTCTGCGTCCTGATTGGCTGAGGGACTGTAGACCATTGTGTTCTGCGTCCTGATTGGCTGATGGGACTGTAGACCATTGTGTTGTTCTGACCATTGTGTTCTGCGTCCTGATTGGCTGAGGGACTGTAGACCATTGTGTTCTGCATCCTGATTGGCTGAGGGACTGTAGACCATTGTGTTCTGCGTCCTGATTGGCTGAGGGACTGTTGACCATTGTGTTCTGCGTCCTGATTGGCTGAGGGACTGTAGACCATTGTGTTCTGCGTCCTGATTGGCTAAAAGGATGGACTACAGGTTTCCCAGCAAATACTGAGAGACAGTCTTACAGAATATCAGTGTTAAAACTACTAAATGTAACTTTATGTCCAACCTTGTGTCGTCCAACTGCCACAGACCACAAATGCTTTTTAACACTTTGAAATCTGTTGTAAATCCTTGTAACACAAATATTGTAGGGCCATCACCAACACTTTGTGAACGTTTCTTGTCATTTTTCACTGATAAAGTCTCAGTGCTTAGGTCACACTGACGCCTCGTGGTTCCTGTGGTTCCAACAGTTTGTAATTCGGTCTTTGAGCATTTTGATCCAGTATCTTTTTGTAACTTGAAGAAAATTGTCCAACAGCTAAAACCTTCCTCTTGTCCTCTAGACATTATTCCAAGTCGTCTTTTCAAAAATGTTTTTGATTCTATTGGACCTTTTATGGTTAAAATGGTAAATTCCTCTTTGTTGTCAGGTTGTTTCCCAACTTCTCTGAAACATGCTGCTGTCCAGCCTCATCAAAAAGTCAAATGTTCTGTCTAACTTTAGTCCGATTTCTAAGTTGCCTTTTTGTCCAAAGTTTTAGAGAAGGTTGTGTATGATCAGCTGCAGGCCTCAGTTCTAATGAAATTGGTGAAAAATATCGAATCTGGTTTTAAATCACAGCACAGAACTGAAACTGCCCTTTTAAGAGTTTTTAATGAGCTGCTTTTCACAGTGGACTCAGGACAGTCTGCTTTTCTTTTGCTTTTAGACTTATTGTCAGCCTTTGACACGGTGGACCACAGCTTCTTTTTAGCCGCTTAGAGTCATGTGTCATGGGCATGAAGGGAACAGTTCTCAGATGGTTCCAATCATATTTGTCTAATAGGAGCTTCTCTGTTAACTTAGGATCATATTCTTCTTCTGTGTCAGCCTTAAATTTTGGTGTACCCCAGGGTTCTACATTAGCGCCTGCTCTTTTTGCTTTATATAAGCTTCCCCTGGTGCTGTTTTTAAAAAACACAAAGTGTCTTTTCATTGTTTTGCAGATGACATTCACATTTTTCTGCCTATGACGGCGGCCGACAGTCAGACCACGATTAAAACACTGCAGGACTGTCTCAGGGATGTACAAAAGTGGATGAGCAGTAACTTTTTAAACTTAAACCAAAGTAAAACTGAGATTGTGTTTTTGGTCAAACTGAGCTGCTCACTGGACATGACAGTGTGATTGGGTCACTGTCGTCTTTCTGTCATCCTTCAGTGAAGAATCTAGGAGTGATTGTGGACTCCACGTTCAAAACTCGACAAACATATCAGCTCAGTTATAAGATCCAGCTTTTTTCAGCTCCGGATTCTGGCTAAACTTAAGCCTGACTTGCCTCTGGCTGACTTGATTTGAAAAAGCTATACATTCTTTTGTTACATGGCGCCTGGATTATTGTAACTCTCTGTATGTCGGTCTGGACCAGGCTCTATACAGCGTCTGCACCGTTCAAAATGCTGCAGCTCGACTTCTGACCAAAACTAAGAGACAGGAGCACATTACACCTGTTCTGTGCACTTTACACTGGCTCCTGTTGCTTTTCGGGTCAAATTCAAAGTGTTATTGATTGTTTTTAAATGTCTTAACTTTATGGGCCCAGCCTCTTAGGAGCTGCTGCAGCCTTATACTCCTCCCAGACTCTGAGGTCAGCGGACCAGCTTCTGCTTGTGCCTAAAGCTCGGCTCAGAACTCGGGGTGACAGGGCCTTTTCTGTGGCAGCGCCAAAACTGTGGGACAGTCTCCCTTTGTCTGTCCGATCATCTGAGTCTCTTACTTTTAAGTCTCGGCTCAAAACTCATTTTTTCTCCCTGGCTTTTAATATTGTCTAGATAGAAAGTCTTGGTACTTGCTCTGTTATTTTATGCTCTTTTGTATAATGTAACTATACTTCATTGTGTGATGTTTTTATGTGTTTAGGTATTTTACGTGAAGCACTTTGCTGAGGTTGTTTTTAAATGTGCTATATAAATAAACTTGAATTGAATTGAAAGGACTGTAGACCATTGTGTTCTGCGTCCTGATTGGCTGAGGGACTGTAGACCATTGTGTTCTGCGTCCTGATTGGCTGAGGGACTGTAGACCATTGTGTTCTGCGTCCTGATTGGCTGAGGGACTGTAGACCATTGTGTTCTGCGTCCTGATTGGCTGAGGGACTGTAGACCATTGTCCATCAGTCTCCTCCGTGTCTCCTGTACAGTACAGAATGTGTCAGACAAATTTACATAAATGTTGGATCAGTGTGACTCTTAAGTGCTGTATGTTTGCAAGTTTTCTCCCCGACAAAACCCACAATGTCGATGAAACATTCTGCACCGACAAAGGCACCGACGAAGGTTTGAACTTTGAGAGAGTTTAAACAAGAGAGAAATGTGAGAAAATGTTAATGTCTGTGTGAGAAAAGTGTATAAAGTGTGTGGTGAGGGGTTTTACAGCCAAGAAACACAGAGAATAATGTAAAAAATAAAGCTGATACTTCACGGATTTTGTCTATTGCGGGATATTTTTAGATAAACGAGGGACCTCCCACCTCTTTACCTCCTACACCTGTGGACGTCCTTCAATCTCCTACTTTCCTCCCTTAAAGCCACAGTATGCACCAAAAAAGTGCCATGTAATCTACAGGAAAAGCTGATGTTCGCCCCCTTCTGGGAGTATAACGTCACTACATTACCGTATTTTCCAGAGTATAAGTCGCAACAGCCAAAAAAAATAATAAATGAGATAAAACCTATATTTCACTTATAAGTCGCACCTCCAGCCAAACTATGAAAAAAACTGTCACTTATAATCCAGAAAATACAGTATATAATTGAAAATAAAACGGATAGGAATATTTCTGGATTGTTAAAGTTGCTTCTGTCTGACGTTTTATGTTCAGTGGAGTCAAAATTATAATTATGAATCACATAATGAATCACAGTCGAATCACAAAGGCTGTTTTTTATTTTTGATAATGTTTCAGAGACATTGGTTTTTTATTGGTTTTTTCATCATTGTTTTGTATTTTCACCATTTTAATTTATAATATTGATCAGCAACAACAAAAACACAAGAAAAAAAACAAAACAAAACACTGAATTGTAAAAAAAACATGTTGTTCTGATTTTTGTATCAGTTTATTCAATTAAAGCCACAATATGTAACTTTTCAGCCAAAAAAAGAGACTAAAACAGTCCATTACTCGGGCGAGCTCGCATCTCCACAAACCTAGACTCCTCCTCCTTGTTTCCATGGAAATGTTGTTTCCTCACCTCCAGAAATGTACACACTGTACCTTTAAAGCTGCTCTGTGACCAGATGAGCTGACCCGCCCCCCCTGCTGTTCTCACGTATCACCACTAGATGCTTCTACATTACTGCTCTCTGGAGGTGAGCCAGGACCTGACAGAAGATCAGAGAGCACAGGGGAAGGGGAGGGGCCAGGTCAGTGGGAGGGGCCAGGTGACGGGGCCAGGTGACGGGGAAGAGGTCAGGTGAGGAGGAGGGGCCAGGTGAGGTGGAGGGACCAGGTGAGGGTGAAGAGGTCTGGTGAGGAGGAGGGGCCAGGTGACGGGGAAGAGGTCAGATGAGGGGCCAGGGCCAGGTGGGGGGACCAGGTGAGGGGGAAGAGGTCAGGTGAGGAGGAGGGGCCAGGTGAGGAGGAGGGGCCAGGTGAGGGGGAGGGGCCAGGTGAGGTGGAGGGACCAGGTGAGGAGGGGGAGGGGCCAGGTGAGGTGGAGGGGGCCAGGTGAGGTGAGGGGGAGGGACCAGGTGAGGTGAAGGGGAGGGAACAGATGAGGGGGCGGGACCAGGTGAGGAACCTGGAGAGGGGGAGGTGCCATGGGAGCAGGGGAAGTTCCAGATTAGGCAAGGAGGAGGGGGTAGTTGAGGGGGAGGCGCCACATTAGGGGGAAGAGGGAGGGGCCAGGTGAGGGGAGGGGCCAGGTTTCACATCTGTCATCCACTGATAAAAATAAATCAAACTTACAGATTGCAGCTTTAAGTTGAAGTCTCCAAATAAATGAAAGGGTCCAAACCCCAAAACATGAGAGGAGCAGCTCTCCTGACAGCAGCAGATGCAAACTCCGAGTCTGTGAGCGCTGAAACGGCTCATGTTCAGGACTCGTCTCTGTCCAAACTCCGTCTGTGAGCTGAATCAAACCATATCTCTGCAGCGGGACGTCAGCCGCTGGTTTGGCTTTCACAGGTTAAACAGATCTGAGGAGGCGCAGACACACGGGGTTTAATTACATTTAGCTGCAGGTGTGTTTTATGTTCACTCAAAGGCTTCACACTGACTCGGTCCAGGTTTGAGCCCTCGCTGAGTCCTCACGTAGACTAGTTTTGGTCCTGTTCTAGTCCTTGTGTAGTCCCAGACCAGTTTTTGGGCCTTTACATTTACTTATTTTAGAGATTTTACTTTTATTTTACATCTGAAGCTTCATAGTGGTAACATTCCTGCTGTTTTGAAAGTACTGCATTCATGTTCCTGTTTTCTCCAACCCCCACGTCCTTCATTCTCCTATTTTTCTCTTTTAAAGCAACAGTATGGAACATTTTAGCCCAAAAATAAAATGTTATAACTCTACACCAGACACAAATATATAGTGCAGTATGTATGTGTGTTTGTGATGAGTTCAAATCCATTTGTTTGGCCTGCTGCTAAAATGCACCTAATCTGACATTAAGTCGCATTAATCACCTCCGTAATAGACCTTTAAACACGGCGCTGGTGAAAGGAGGCGACAGAGGAGCAGAAAGAGCCGGGACGGTCCATTAGGAGAGACAGAGGAGCTGGCACCGGGCGTCTCGATCTGGCACCAGGCGTTTGGACCACAGCCATCGAATTTACATGAGAAGAAAAGTCACACGAGGAGGAGAAGGAGGAGCAGGGAGGAGAGAGAGAGGAGCAGGGAGGAGCAGGGAGGGAGAGGAGAAGGACAGGGAGGAGAGAGAGGAGCAGGGAGGAGCAGAGAGGGACAGGGAAGGGGGGGAGGAGGAGAGACAGGGAAGAGAGAGAGGAGCAGGGAGGAGCAGAGAGGGAGAGGAGAAGGACAGGGAGGAGAGAGAGGAGCAGGGAGGTAAAGAGAGGGAGAGGAGCAGGGAGGAAGAGGAAGATGGACAGGGAGAAGAGAGAGGAGCAGAGAGGGAGAGGAGCAGGGACAGGGAGAAGAAAGAGGAGCAGGAAGGAGAGAGAGGAGCAGGGAGGGAGAGGAGAAGGGACAGGGAGGAGAGAGAGGAGAAAGAGGAGCAGGGAGGGAGAGGAGGAGGGACAGGGAGGAGAGAGAGGAGAAAGAGGAGCAGAGAGGGGAAGGAGCAGGGAGGAGCAGAGAGAGAGGGAGAACAGGGAGGAGAGAAAGGAGCAGGGAGCTGGGGGGAGGGAGCCACAAGGGAAACGATGATCCACAGGTCGTCATCATTAAAGATGCACTGTGCAACTTTTCTGCCGCTCGTCTCCATGGTAACACTAGTGCTTAACCTGGAATGTTCCGCAGCATGACTTTAAACATGTAGCATTTACTCAGTCAGGCTCAAACACAGACGAGCTGGAGGAGCTGATTGGTCCAGTATCGTTTTGAACAAAGTGACATGTCTCTGTGGGAGGAGCCTCTTCACTTCGGTCTGTTTTTGTTTTCTGTGGAGTCGAGGAAAAAGACACGAAATCGAAAAATGACTCTGGAATATTTTTATGTGACTGAACATTTAAGATCTTCACTTTAACTCAAGATAAATATTCACAATCGAGACATTTGAAGTTCTGTGTGATCAGTACTTCAGAATCGCCTCCTTCATCTGTTAAACTCCGCCCACCTCCACGTTAAACTCCGCCCACCTCCACGTTAAACTCCGCCCACCTCCACGTTAAACTCCGCCCACCTCCACCAGTGTCTTGCCCAGCGACACGACGCCAATAAGGAGGAAAATGAGCTGGAATCCAACCACCAGCCTCTCCATCCTTCCTTCTCTCTCCCTCTGTCTATCCCCAACTCACTCTCTTTCCCTCCCCCCTCCCTGCTCTCACTCTTTCTCCCTCCCTCGCTCCCTCCCTCGCTTTCCCTCTAACTCATCCCCCTCTCTCTTTCCCATCCCTCTCTTTCTCTCCTCCCCCCTCTGTCTCTCTCCCTCTCTCACCCATTCTCTCCTTCTCATTCGCCACCCCTCCCTTTCTGCCTTTCACTCCCTCCCTGCTCTCTCTCTTTTCTCCTCTCTCTCTCCCTCCTCCCTCTTTCCTTCCGTCTTTCTCTCTTCCCCCTCTTTCCTCTTTCCTTTTCTCCTCTCTTTTCCTTTCTCTCTCTTTTCCCCCTCTCTCTCCCTCCTTCCCTCCTCTCTTCTTTTTCCCCTCTTCTCCTTCTTCCTCTCTCTCTCTCTCCCCCTCTCTCCCCCTCTCCTCCCTCTTTCCCTTTCCCTTCTCTTTTCCCCTCCCTCCCTCTTTCCCCCCCCTCTTTCTTTTTTCCTTCCCCCCTTTCCTCTCTCTCTTCCCTCTTCTCTCCTCCCTCGCTCATTCCCTCCCTCTCCCCTCTCCTTTCTTTCCCTTTTCTCTTTCTCTCTCCCCTCTCTTCTTCCCTCTTTCTCCTTCCCCCCTTTCCTCTTTCTCTTTCCTCTTTCTCTCTCTTCCCCCTCTCTCCCTCTTTCTCTCCTCCCACCCTCTCTCTCTCTTTCTCTTTCTCGACACTAAAACACCTGACGCTCGATACTCGATACAGATCCGATAATCAAACTCTGTCTTTAGTCTCCAGGATGTAACCGTGCTCTCGCTTTCCGGAAACACTCCGTGGCGCCGCTTTAAACCCGTCACGGCGCCCGTCTCCGTCACCTCTGCGGCGTGTCGGCGTCGCGGCGACACCTTTCCCTTTTGTGCAGATAAAACGCTCACAAACACTTTCAACATCATCAAAAACCAAACCGCCTTACACTCGCCTCAAAGCCGCGCCGCCAAATGTCACCATCAAAAACGGCGTTCGTCCTGCTCCGGGGACCGAACCCTCGCCGCCGTCCTCTTTTGGCGCCGCCTTGATACGGGCCAAATGCATATTCATAAGTGTACGTGTGATCCCAAACAGCTCCGGCGGCTCTGGCTCCGGGAGATTGGGCGTCGCGTTAATGACTTCTTCGTTTTAAGCTCGGCATAAAAAAGCCCCCTGATTTTTCGTGGCTCTTCGTCTATGAGAATGTTTAATACAGCTATTAATCATTTTTAATCCTCTGCTTTTAATTAAGAACAGCATGTTGTGGTGGTATCAGTGGGCGCCAGCTCCAGATTAATGCGAGCTTAAGATAGCGTTTTGTGATTGGTGTAATGTGCTCGCGAACACGACGCCGCTTCTGAAGATACTCCTACTGTACCTTGGGAACTTGGCTCCACTCCAGCCTGGGTCCTATCTGCGCCCGTCCCGTTTGAAGAAGAGTTTGAGGGGGGGAGAAAGGGGGAGAGGGGTTGTCCCGCTGAGGGAGGGCGGATTTCAGACTGTACAGGTCCTGAGGTGATGCGTTGTAACCTATAGCCCGAGGTTTGAAGTTACTTTCTCTCTTTCACTCCTTCTCTCCTTCTCTCGTTTTCCCGGGGGAGTGGATTATAACGACAGTGATTTGTTGCATCCTCTCCCTTTCTCTCCCTCCTTTCCTATCTCTCTTTCCCTCTCACTCATTCTCCCCCCTAATCTTCCCCCTCTCCCTTTCTCTCTTCCACTCTCCCCTTTAATCCTCCAGACTCCCTGCTCTCTCTCTTTCTCTCTCTTCTCTCTCCTTTCTTCTCTCTCCCCCCTCCCTTTCTCTCTCTCCATGTCTATCCCCAACTCACTCTCTTTCCCTCCCTCCCTGTTCTCACTCTTTCTCCCTCCTTCCCCCTCCCTCCCTACCTCTCTTTCCCTCTCACTCACCCCCCCTCCCCACCCCCTCTCTCTTTTCCACCACTTCCTTTCTCTCCTTCCCCCTCTGTCTCTCTCCCTCTCTCACCCATTCTCTCCTTCTCATTCACCACCCCTCCCTTTCTGTCTTTCCCTCCCTCCCTGCCCTCTCTAGTTCTCCCTTTTTCCCTCCTTCCTTCTCTCTTCCCCCCTGCCTTTCTCTCTCCCTCTCTCCATTTATCTCTCTACCTCTTTATCCTCCAACTCACTCTCTTTCCCTCCCTCCCTGCTCTCACCCCCCCCCTTCCTCCCTACCTCTCTTTCCCTCTCACCCCTTCCTTTCTCTCCTTCCCCCTCTGTCTCTCTCCCTCTCTCACCCATTCTCTCATTCTCATTCATCACCCCTCCCTTTCTCCCTTTCACTCCCTCCCTGCTCTCTCTATTTTTCCCTTTCTCCCTCCTTCCCCCTCTCTCTTTTCCCCGTCTCCTTTCTTCCCTCTCTCTCTTTCCTCTCCTCCCTCGCTCATTCCTTCCATCTCTCCCCCTCCCTCTTTCTCTCCTACCCTCCTCTCTTTCTTTTTCCCTGCTCTCTTCTCTCCCTGCTCTGTCTTTCCCTCCCTCTGTCTTTGTCCCTCCTCCCCTCTCTCTCTTTCTCCTTCCCTTCCTTCTTTCCTCCTCTCTCTCTCTCTCTTCTCTCTCTCTCTCTCTCTCTGTATTCATCAGTTCGTTGTTCAGTTTGTTTCTGGCTGCTCTGTTAAAACTCAAAAACAGATGTGTAGAAACTGTCTAAATACTGAAGGTGACATCTGCATTATTCCATCAAAATGCAAAAGTTTACACCAACATTCTCCATGGCAACAAGCAGGCCGGGTTTGTGGAGGTGCGAGCTGCTCACATTCTGCTTTCTGATTGGATAATCTCTCCCCTTTACTCCTCCAGAACTCCTCCAGGAGTTTAGATGTTTAGATGTCGACACAGTCTGACCCAGTGCACACAAACTCCTCCTCAGGTCTGGTTCACTCTTGTGCACTCTGGTCACTCTCACACTAATACAGTCTGAAGTGTCTCCTTCAGAGCCTGGAGTGAGCAGAGAGGAGGAGTGAGCAGAGGAGGAGTGAGCAGAGAGGAGGAGTGAGCAGAGGGTTGAGCAGACAGAGGAGGAGTGAGCAGAGGAGGAGTGAGCAGAGGAGGAGTGAGCAGAGGAGGAGTGAGCAGAGAGGAGTGAGCAGAGGAGGAGTGAGCAGAGAGGAGTGAGAAGAGGAGGAGTGAGTAGAGGAGGAGTGAGCAGAGAGGAGGAGTGAGCAGAGGAGGAGTGAGCAGAAGAGGAGTGAGCAGAGGGGAGGAGTGAGCAAAGAGGAATGAGCAGAGGAGGAGTGAGCAGAGGAGGAGTGAGCAAAGAGGAGGAGTGAGCAGAGAGGAGGAGTGAGCAAAGATGAGGAGTGAGAAGAGGAGGAGTGAGCAGAGCGGAGGAGTGAGCACAGCCTGGAGTGAGCAGAGCGGAGGAGTGAGCCGAGAGGAGGAGTGAGCAGAGCAGAGGAGTGAGCACAGCCTGGAGTGAGCAGAGAGGCTCAGTGAGCAAAGAGGAGTGAGCAGAGAGGAGGAGTGAGCAGAGAGGAGGAGTGAGAAGAGGAGGAGTGAGCAGAGGAGGAGTGAGCAGAGCAGAGGAGTGAGCAGAGCAAAGGAGTGAGCACAGCCTGGAGTGAGCAGAGAGGAGGAGTGAGAAGAGTGGAGGAGTGAGCAGAGAAGAGTGAGCAGAGAGGAGTGAGCAGAGCGGAGGAGTGAGCAGAGAGGAGTGAGCAGAGCGGAGGAGTGAGAAGAGGAGGAGTGAGCAGAGAGGAGGAGTGAGCACAGCCTGGAGTGAGCAGAGAGGAGGAGTGATACTAATGTGATACAGAAACATAAACATGCAGCAGATTCCAGCTCTAATCTCAGCATCTGCCTCCACATCCCACTGACACTGACACATCTCCTCCCTCTGTTTCTCTACTCTCTCTCTTTCTATCTCGCTCTCTTTTCTGTCTCTCTCTCTCTCTCTCTCTCTCTCTCTCTCTGTCTCTTTCTCTCTCTCTCCTTCCTTCATTTCACTTACTTTTCCTTCTCTCCTATTCTCTCTCTCTCCTATTCTCTCTCTCTCTCTCTCTCTCTCTCTTTTCTCTTCACTTACTTATTCTTCTATTCTCTCTCCTCTCTGTCTGTCTCTGTGTTTCCCTCAGCTCTCTCCATCTTTCCCCCTCTATGTCCTCCCTCTCTTCCCCCTAATCCTTCTTCTCCTCTCCTCTTTCTTTAATTTTCTCTCCTGTTTTAGCTGCCTCCTATTTTACCTCATTCTCTCTCTCCTCTTTATCTCCACCTTTCTCTCGTTCTCTTTCTCCTTCACTATCTCTCTCTCTCTCTATCTTTATCATTTTCTCTTTATTTACCCTTCTGTCTGTCCTCTTCTCTCTTTCTGTCGTGTTCTGTATTTTCTTCACCTCCCTCCAGCTTTCCTCCTCTATATCCTCCCTCTCTCTCTGTCTCTTTCTCTCTTCCTCTCTTTCTCTCTACACTGCCTTTTCATTCATTCTTTTCCTTTTTCATTCTTTTCTTTTTTTTTTTTTTTAACCTTTAGTTCAGTAGAAATTGACAACTCCAGGACTGAAATTACATCCACATGATTCTCAAACACACAGCGGAGCACTTCCTGTATTACCACAT
>JAIEZT010000016.1:50000-57500 GCA_019594935.1 Periophthalmus modestus | reverse complement strand
GGCGTAAAAAGAGGCAGTTTTATTACTAAAATCGGACAGTTTCTAAAGAGGATGTTTAAATAAAGCCTCAGTTGTTGGTCCTACGTCTGGTGAAGTTCTTGTGTCTTATTTTAGCTAAAATGTTGTAGTTTTGAGGTGGGTTTGCTCCACCTGTTTCCAACGTGTCGACTTAAACTTAATTCTGCAAAATCAACTTGTTGGAGCTTTCTCCCATGTTATAACAGTGTTTCCTCATCAAAAACACGTCTGAAGAGGTTTTAAATGTCATCTGTGCATGTTTGAGTAATCTAGTGATCTCTCCAAGGCCCTATTCAAACCCTCCTTATGTTTAGCTGTGAGATTCAGTACAAAGCTCCGCCCACAAGTTACATCCCCCATGCTCCCACACGACAACTCTCCATAAATACACAAATAAAATAAAATACCTCCTCTTTAATACCACATAGAAGTAAAATACCTCCTCTTTAATACCCCATAGAAGTAAATACCTCCTCTTTAATACCCCATAGAAGTAAATATCTCCTCTTTAATACCCCATAGAAGTAAATACCTCCTCTTTAATACCCCATAGAAGTAAATACCTCCTCTTTAATACCCCATAGAAGTAAATACCTCCTCTTTAATACCCCATAGAAGTAAATACCTCCTCTTTAATACCCCATAGAAGTAAATACCTCCTCTTTAATACCTCATAGAAGTAAATACCTCCTCTTTAATACCTCATAGAAGTAAATACCTCCTCTTTAATACCCCATAGAAGTAAATACCTCCTCTTTAATACCACATAGAAGTACATACCTCCTCTTTAATACCACATAGAAGTACATACCTCCTCTTTAATACCCCATAGAAGTAAATACCTCCTCTTTAATGCCCCATAGAAGTACAATACCTCCTCTTTAATACCCCATAGTAGTAAA
The DNA here is from genome assembly GCA_019594935.1 of Periophthalmus modestus. Classification (NCBI taxonomy): domain Eukaryota; kingdom Metazoa; phylum Chordata; class Actinopteri; order Gobiiformes; family Gobiidae; genus Periophthalmus; species Periophthalmus modestus. The sequence goes on along the minus strand of JAIEZT010000016.1, from coordinate 56,580 downwards.
ATACCTCCTCTTTAATGCCCCATAGAAGTAAAAAATACCCCTCTTTTATACCCCATAATAGAAGTAAAGTACCTCCTCTTTAATCCCCCATAGCAGTAAATACCTCCTCTTTAATACCACATAGAAGTACATACCTCCTCTTTAATACCCCATAGAAGTAAATACCTCCTCTTTAATACCCCATAGAAGTAATACCTCCTCTTTAATACCCCATAGAAGTAAATACCTCCTCTTTAATACCACATAGAAGTACATACCTCCTCTTTAATACCCCATAGAAGTAAATACCTCCTCTTTAATACCCCATAGAAGTAAATACCTCCTCTTTAATACCCCATAGAAGTAAATACCTCCTCTTTAAATAAACACACCTATTATTTCACATTATATCCACAATATCGTATAAGGTAAAACTCCATAGACACAAAGTGAAGGTGTCAGTGTTACAACAAAGCAGCTCGGACTCCATTTTTTTTTGTCCTCCCTCCTCCTCCTCCTCCTCCCCCCCACCTCCTCCCCCCTCCTCCTCCCCTCCTCCCCCAGCTCCATTATGGTCATTAGTCGACAGGCCTGTTATTATTCCGACTGCGTAGTTACAACAATGGCATATAAACATACAAACATACAAACGAGCGGCGTGTGCGGCGTGTGCGGCGTGTGCGGCGGACGAGGGGGGGGCCGTCCAACATTAACCACAAACGAGCTTGTTTAAGAATCCCGAGGCGTGCCGGGTGAACGCGGGCCGCTAAACGCCACCAGCCGACTGATATGGGCGTCGTCCTCAGCGACTGTGATGGAGGAAACAGCAGGGGGCGACGTGCGCGTGTGACCCGAGATATTACATTTCAATTGCTTATTCTGATTTGAATCAAAGAGCGAGCAGATGAAACGGGGACATTATGGCGGAAGCGGTGTTTAAGCCCCTCATTATCACCTGTTGTGTTTCAGACAATAGAATATAAAAAGATGTTTAAAGAGACGGTAAAATGGACTTTATGAGCCTTTAGTGATCTTCAGGAGGGGGTAGTTTACTTCTATGTGATGCTAACCGCTAACACGCTACATATTTAGATCACCATGTTCGCTTTTATTGTTTGAAAATGTTACATACATTATGTTTTATTAAGCCCCCCTTAGAGTGTGCATCCCACTAATGAAACTACTGCACATCACACCAGGTTTGTGACGTCGTAGTGCACAGGTTTGTATCATGTTTTTCTGTATTTATGGAGAATTGTCTGTAAAACCCCTCACCACACACTTTATACACTTTTCTCACACACAGGCATCAAGGGGGATCAACATTTTCTCACATTTCTCTCTTGTTTAAAAACACAAAGTTCAAACCTTCGTCGGTGCCTTTTCGGTGCAAAACGTTTCATCGACATTGTGGGTTTTTGTCGTGGAGAAAACTTGCAAACATACAGCACTTCAGAGTCACACTGATCCAACATTTATGTAAAATTTGTCTGACACATTCTGTACTGTACAGGAGACACGGAGGAGACTGATGGACAATGGTCTACAGTCCCTCAGCAATCAGGACGCAGAACACAATGGTCTACAGTCCCCCTCAGCCAATCAGGACGCAGAACACAATGGTCTACAGTCCCTCAGCCAATCAGGACGCAGAACACAATGGTCTACAGTCCCTCAGCCAATCAGGACGCAGAACACAATGGTCTACAGTCCCTCAGCCAATCAGGACGCAGAACACAATGGTCTACAGTCCCTCAGCCAATCAGGACGCAGAACACAATGGTCTACAGTCCCTCAGCCAATCAGGACGCAGAACACAATGCACGCTCATACGCTGTAATAAAACATGTCAAATTGCACTAAAACAATCCGAGAAACAGCGAGACCACAAAAGATGAACCGCGATATATCGAGTGACAGCTGTAACAGACAAATCAGGCGCCTTCTTTCCCCGAGGTCGCTCCCGCTAGCGTTAGCAACAAGTTTGACTGACAGCGTTGCTATGCGCTCACTTCCTGCTAAACCAGCCTTGGGGGTGGGAAGGGGCGTTACCTTGATCAGCCTCGCTCCTGATTGGCTCTTTGGTTGCTATGATACTCGAGATCAGAATTCCAAATATGAAACTCGGCTCTAAATTAGCCGCTGTACCTGCGCTAGCCTCAGTGAGCTTCATTTGCAGCTGAACCTGGTGACGTCACACTCACGTCTTTATATCGTCTGTGTCTTGCAGAGTGTTTGAAAATAAGTCGCATTTGTTCACTACAGTATTTCCACAATATTATAATAAATATCGTTCGCTGAGTTGAATCGTCCTGTTTCCTGTGTGATTTCGAACAGTTGCCGTGTTACATCCTCCTCCTCCTCCTCCTCCTCTCCTCCTCACATAAAGCCTCTGTCGCTGGATCTGCTCTAATCTTTTCCTGTTCATTAAACTCTGTAAGTAGAGTGTGACTCCCCCTCGGCCCCCGCGGAGCCGGCGCCGAGCGGGGCCCTGATTGTTTTGGTTTTATTTCTTTATTTATTCACCCGGACAAACAAATACAGCTAGTGCTCTGGCGTTAGCGCGCTCGCGTTAGCATTCAGGTGTTAGCGGCCACACGCGCGGCCCTCAGTCCCTCAGTGTGACTGTGTTTCTATGAATAATCAAAACTGCTCCAGTGGACTGAGAGACGAGAGGGGGAGACGAGGGGGAGAGGAACAGGGAGAGAGACAAGAGGGGGAGGAAGAGGGGGGGAGGAAGAGGGAGAGACGAGAGGGGGAGGAAGAGGGAGAGAGGAAGAGGGACGAGAGAGGGGAGACGAGAGGGAGAGGGACGAGAGGGGGAGGAAGAGGAGGGGACGAGAGGGGGAGACGAGAGAGGGAGAGAGGACGAGAGGGGGAGGAGGAGGAGGAAGAGGGAGAGACGAGAGGGGGAGGAAGAGGGGGGAAGACGGGGGCGAGAGGGAGAGACGAGAGGGGGGAGAAGAGGAAGAGACGAGAGGGAGAGGAAAGGAGAGAGAGAGACGAGAGGGGAGGGAGGAAGAGGAGAGGGAGGGACGAGAGGGGAGAGAAGAGGAAGAGGAGGAAGAGGAAGAGAGACGAGGGGGGGAGGAAGAGGGGGGAGAACAACGAGACCAGAGGGGGAGAGAGAAAGAGGGGGAGGAGGAGGAGAAAGAGGGGAGAGATGAGAAAGGGGAGGAGAGAGGAGAGGGGAGGAAGAGGAAGAGGAGGAGGAGGGGGGGGAGAGGAGAGGAGGAGAGGAGGAGGAGGAGGGAGGGGGGGGGGGAGACGAGAGAGAGAGGGAGGAAGAGAGGGGACGAGAGGGGGAGGAAGAGGAGAGGGAGAGACAAGAGAGGGAGGAAGAGAGGAGAGGGAGAGAGGGGGAGAGGAAGAGGCGGAGGAAGAGGAGAGGGAAAGAGGAAGAGGGAGAGGAGGGGGAGAGACGAGAGGGGAGGAGAGAGGAGGAAGAGAGGAGAGGAGAGGGAGAGAGGAGAGAGGGAGAGGAGGGGGAGGAAGAGGGGGAGAGAGGAGAGGGAGGGGGAGGGAGAGGGAGAGAGAGAAGAGAGGGAGGAGCTGGGGGAGAGAGGAGGGGAGAGGTGGGGGAAGAAGGGGAGAGGAAGATGGGGAGGGGGAGAGGAAGAAGAGAGAGAGAGAGGGGGAAGAAGAGGAGAGGGACACGAGAGGGGGAGAAAGAGGAAGAGGGGAGAGGAGAGGAGAGGAAGAGGTAGGAAAGGGAGAGGAGAGAGATGAAGAGGGGGAAGAAAGGAGAGGCGGAGGAGAGAGGGAAGAGAGGAACACAAAGAGGAGGTGGGGAAGAGAGGCAAGAGAGGAGAGGCAGAGGAGAAGGAGAGAAGAGAGAGAGAGGAAAGGGAGAGAAGAGGGAGGAGAGGAGGAGGGGCAGTAGCTGGTGTGAAGAGACCACAAACTGTTTATAGTTTTCGTCTTTGCTGATGGAGCTGTTCTGTTCTGTCGTTTTTTTTTTTTGTTTCATTTTTTTCCTCAAACTCACAAAACTCGTCCCTCTGCTCGTTTTTCCAACGCAAAACTCTCCACGTTTCTGCTCAAACCGACGCTCACTCACACTCAGACCTGCGAGGTTCGTTCTGTAGTTTTAGTTCATTTTCTTGGTTTAAGCTTTAATCACGTCACAGTGTTTCATGAATCTCACTAAAATAAACAGTTTTTCTGCAGGAGGAAGAGTTTAACTCAAGTTTAATGATTCATTATAGAACTAAATACAGAAGTCACCCACTTTCTGTCTTTTTTTTCACAAATTTACACACGAGCACAGCTTTATACAAGAGAAACAGAACAAGTGAAACAGTGCAGCTAAACTAGACACGAATAATGAATAAAAAAAGAAAATGAAGAACAAAAGCAGAAATAAAAATGAGGGAACAGCTCCTTCAATGCAACATGAGCCGAAGTTTAACACAAAAAGAGGTTTTCTTCCCAATATTAATGATATAAGTGTATTTTATGGCACACAGACACACAAATCCATGGGTGAAGTGACTTGCCTAAGGACACAACGACAGGACTTGGTCTGGACCACTGCTCTACCGACTGAGCCACCGCGTCCCACTACACAAAGTACTACAACTTTAAAGTGCACATATTACTCTCTTACTCTGTGTTTCGTTTCATTCATGTTTAACACACACAAAAAAAAAACAAAAAAACCTGCATATTTAGGCTTTAGTTCTTCTCTCAAACTGAAAACACTCTGTTCCACCTTGTGATGTCATCATGTGGCAATACAGGAAGTGCGCCTCTGTGTTTTTAAACTCCTCACACCTTCACTAGAATCAGATCTGGAAACTGAACTAAAGGTAAAAGGAGAAGTTAATGTGAAAACGACCACTTCATGACATCACAAGGTGGAACAGAACAAGGAGCAAGTTTAAGCACAGGGCTGCACCAGGGAGAGGAAGAGGAGAGGAGGAAGAGGAGAGGAGGAAGAGGACTAGGAGGAAAAAGAGGAGAGGAAGGTGAGAGGAGGAAGAGGAGAAAGAGGACTAGGAAGAAAAAGGAGAGGAAGAGGAGGGGAGGAAGAGGCAGACGAGGAGAGGTGGAAGAGGAGGAAGAAGAGGAAAAGGACTAGGAGGAAAAAGAGAGGAAGAGGAGGGGAGGAAGAGAAGGGGAGGAGAGGTGGAAGAGGAGGAAGAGGACTAGGAGGAAAAAGGAGAGGGAGAGGAGGGGAGGAAGAGGCAGACAAGGAGAGGTGGAAGAGAACTAGGAGGAAAAAAAGAGGAGAGGAAGAGGAGGGGAGCAAGAGAAGGGGAGGAAGAGGAGGTAGAGGACAAGGTGGAAGAGGAAGAAGAGAGGAGGAACTTGGGGAAGAGGCAGGGCAGGAGAGAGAGGTAGAGGAAGAAGAAGAGAAGAGGAGGAGGAAGAGGCAGAAGAGGAGGAAGAGGCAGAAGAGGAGGAAGAGGACTAGAAGGAAAAAGAAGAGGAAAGGGAGAGGAGGAAGAGGAGGAAGAAGAGGAAGAGAACTAGGAGGAAAAAGAGGAGAGGAAGAGGAGGGGAGCAAGAGAAGGGGATGAAGAGGAGGTAGAGGACAAGATGGAAAAGGAAGAAGAGGAGAGGAAGAGGAGGAAGAGGCAGTAGAGCAGAGGTGGAAGAGGAGGAAGAGGAGAGGAAAACGTGGAGTGTAAGAGGAGGCAAAAAAGAGGATGTGAGAGGAGGGGAGGAAGAGGAGGCAGAAATACAAGGAGAGGAAGATGAGGAGAGAATGGGATGAAGAAGGAGCGAGAGAAAGAGGAGGCGAGAGGAGGATTTCAGACCTGAAACTGATGCTTTCTACTGAACTAAAGCTGAAAAAAAAGCACAGCACGAAAAAAAACTACCACTTCATGACATCACAAGGTGGAGCAGACCGTTTTCTCGTGTGTGAATGAAACAGAACACGATGATGATGATGACGTAACAGCATCAGAACACGACTTAAAGCTACGAGAGTCACTTTTGTGTGATATCGGACCTTTAAACGACTCGGTTGCCGATAGTAACCAGCCTCCGAAGGCCTCGTCCGCTCCTCCACGTCGTCTTGTTGCGGTCGATACAACAGATAGTTCGGGAAAGTTTGAAGTTTTTTTCCTCCTCTCATCTCCTCCCATCTCCTGCTCCAATTTTCTCTCTCTAATTTCCGCTCCGTCGTCGCAGACTCATCACAGTTTTGTCAGCCATTTTTGTTCATTCCCTTCCTCATCTCCTCTTAAACTCGCCCTTCCTCCCCTCTTCCTCCAAACCTCCAGCCTCGCCTATTACATGTATTTTTTGCAAGTTTTTTCTTCTTTTTTTTTACCTTCCCCGCGCACTTTTCTTGCAATCTGGCGCTCTCGTCGTTTAGTAAACCCGACCGTCTTTCTCTGCGGTAATAGCGGGCTATAGCTACCTCGCCCGGGGGAACAAATTGTCTTCTCGGTGAGACAGGCTTGTGATCGGAGAACGCACAAACGCACAATAATGATGCGGCCATTTCCTCTCGGATCCTCATCTAACCGCTAATGAAAAACAGCGCAATTACCCACAAGTCTTTGCACCTCGCCAGCAATCTCGTAAGGTGATATGGAGTCGTATTGGAGAGCGCACCGTCCCGGTCCCGTCGCCATCCGTTCCG
>JAIEZT010000016.1:0-45000 GCA_019594935.1 Periophthalmus modestus | reverse complement strand
TTCATCACTGCCCCAACCACCCACTGACATCACCCCCACAACAGAGAGAGAGAGACAGGAGGGAGAGAGAGACAGGACAGAGAGAGAGACAGGAGGGAGAGAGGAGAGAAGAGGGAGAGACAGCAGAGAGAGAAGAGAGACAGGAGAGAGAGAGAGAGAGACAGGAGAGAGAGACAGAGAGGAGGAGACAGGACAGACAGAGAGAGAGAGAGAGAGGACAGGCAGGTGAGAGGAGAGAAGAGGGAGAGACAGTAGAGAGGGAAGAGAGAAGAGAGAGAAAGACAGGAGAGAGAGAGACAGGACAGAGAGGGATGAGAAGAGGGAGAGAGGAGAGAGAGAGGGGGGAGAGAGGGAGGGGTAGAGAAAGAGCGACAGAGAGAGGAGAGGGAGGTGCCTGTCTCTCTCTCTCTCTCCCCACATGACCATAGACTTTATATAAATGTTTATATTTTATTATTATTTTATCATTGTGTCTGTAAATCCAGATTTAAACATTAAAACCAGACACATCTCTCACTTTTTCTGCTTTGCTCTTTACTTTTGCAGAAACCTCCTGTTTTTACCCCTGTGACTTTTCTAAATGGTTTTTTAGGCTTAAGGTGCATTGTGTAACTTTTCTGGTGGGAGGGGCTCCATCTGCTCGTCTCCATGGCGATGTCATTGTTTTATATATAAAATCTGCTTTAAACATGACACTGGACTTTACACAGTATTCTCCTCTTTCATCACTCTTTCTCTCTGTCTGTCTCTCACTCTCTCTCTCACTCTCACTCTCTCTCTCTCTCTCTCTCTCTCTCTCTCTCTCTCTCTTTCTCCCTCTCTCCAGTTGTTTGTGTTGATTCTTTCTTTTCGCATGTGGACTCTCTCTCTCCTTCTCTTTCTCTCCCTCCATCTCTTCTCTTCTCTCTCCCGTTGTTGTTCTTTCTCTCTTCAGCAGGACTCTCTCTCTCTTTCTCCCTCTCTCCCGTTGTTGTTCTTTCTTTCTTCTGCAGGACTCTCTCTTCTGTCACTTTCTCTTGACTCTTGCTACGTAATTTCCTCAATAATCTCCCTGTAACAGCACCACGACTCACCCCCTCCTCATCCCCTCCTCACCTCCTCCCCTCCTCACCTCCTCCCCACCCCTTCCTCACTCCCTCCCCACCCCCTCCTCACTCCCTCCTCCTCACCTCCTCCTCACATCCAACAGAGGCGACAGTGGCTCAGTGGTTAGAGCGTTGGTCTCCTAACCCAAAGGTCGGAGGATCGAGTCCCGCTCGGACCAAGTTCTGTTGTTGTGTCCTTAGGCAAGACACTTCACCCACATTGCCTAGTATGAAAGTGGTGTGTGTGTGTGAATCATCGGTGGTGGTCGGAGGGGCCGATGGTGCAGATTGGCTACAGTAGTAGTTTACCACCATGTGGAGTGAATGAATAATGACAATAGAGTAGAGCTTTGAGAGGCTCTGACGAGACTGTAAAGAGCATTACATGTGTAAGGCATTATTATATCACTATTATTCTCCTCCACCTCCTCACCTCCTCACCCCTCCTCACCTCCTCCCCCCTCCTCACCCCCTCCTCCTCTCCAGATCAATACTGAGGGGTCCCACCGGAGGGGGCTCTGAGGCCCCTGGGGTGTCAATACTGTCAATAGAGAATTAAAGAACATTTCATCAGACGCTCGGACAGAGAGAGGTGGACAGAGAGAGAGAGAGAACGAGAGGAGAGAGGGAGAGTGGAAGGGATGGAGAGAAAGGAGAAAGAGAAAAGGGGTGAGAGAGAGTGTGTGGTTGTGTGTGTATCTGTATGTGTATGTGTGTTGGGGGAGAGTGTATTATCGCCCCCCGGGGAGAGTCTGAGGTGATGCTCTGTCCCTCCTCATATCGACATCTGTCTGACAAACTGCAACAGACTCACTGTGGGTTTGACTGCAGGAAGAGAGGAGGGAGAGAGGGAATAGAGAGAGAGGGAGAGAGGGAGAGATGGTGTGTTACAGGCAGAGGACACAGGGTCAGGTTCACACAGTGAGAAAGAGCAAGTTCTTCTGCTCGGACTGAAATGCATCTTGTCGGTGGAGACGACAGTTATGTGACGTGAGGAGAGAATAAAGATCTGCTCCATCTCCACCGCAGCAGCACCACCATCAGCCTCTCCACCTCCTCTTCACCACCAGTGTTTTAGTTTCACCAGCTTTATAACAAGGTCCTGACTCGAAGAAGAATCAGGACAACATCATCTGCAAACAGCAGATATGAGATCCTGTGGTTCCCAAACCAGACCCCCTCCGGCCCCTGAACCAGACCCCCTCCGGCCCCTGAACCAGACCCCCTACTCCCAGAGCACCCCCCAAAGGACACCACGAGGGACACGGTCAAATACCTTCCCATGAATCCTCCAGCACCCGATGGAGAGTGTAGAGCTGATCCAGTGTTCCGCGACCGTGACGAAAACCACACTGCTCCTCCTGGATCCGAGGTTCGACTATCGGACAGATTCTCCTCTCCAGTATCCTGGAGTAGCCCTTACCGGGAAGGCTGAGGAGTGTGATTTCCCTGTAATTGGAACACACCCTCCGGTCCCCCTTCTTATACAGAGGGACCACCACCCCGGTCTGCCAGTCCAGTGGTACTGTTCCCGACCGCCACGCGATGTTGTAGAGACGTGCCAGCCAAGACAGCCCCACAACATCCAGAGACTTAAGGTACTCAGGATGGATCTCGCCCACCTCTGGAGCCTTGCCACTGGGGAGCTTGCCAACCACCTCAGTGACTTTACCCAGGGTGATGGACGAGTCCACCTCAGGGTTCCCACTCTCTTACCATATGAGCCACGGTACGCTTGACCCGCAGGTACTCGTCAGCTGCTTCAGGAGTCCCACGAGCCAACAAGGCTCGATAGCACTCCTTCTTCAGCCTGACGGCATCCCTTACTTTCGGTGTCCACCACTGATTTCGGGGGTTGCTGCCGCGACAAGCACCGCAGACCTTATGACCATAGCTACGAGCGGTCGCATCGACATTCTCCATGTCTCCAGCCTCTCCCGGTGTCTGGGAGAAGCTCTCCCGGAGGTGTGAGTTGAAGACCCCCCTGACAGAGGGCTCTACCAGACATTCCCAGCAGACCCTCACGATGCGCCTGGGTTTGCCAGGTCTGTCCGGCTTCCTCCTCCGCCAGCGGATCCAACTGACAACCAGGTGGTGATCAGTTGACAGCTCTGCCCCTCTCTTCACCTGAGTGTCAAAGACACGTGGCCGGAGGTCAGATGACACGACTACAAAGTCGATCATCGACCTCCGACCTAAAGTGTCCTGGTGCCACGTGCACTGATGGCCCTTGTGCTCGAACATGGTGTTTGTTATGGACAAACTGTGACTAGCACAAAAGTCCAATAACAGAACACCGCCGGTTCAGATCAGGGAGGCCGTTCTCCCCGATCACGCCCCTCCAGGTGTCACTGTCGTTACTCACATGGGCGTTGAAGTCCCCAGGAGAACAACGGAGTCCCAACGAAGTCCTCTGTACTGCTGTTCGGCCCGTAGGCCGACACAACAGTGAGAGACCTGTCCCCGACCCGAAGGGCCCCTCTGGTCCTGGGTGTCCCCCTCGTCCTTGGTGTCCCCCTCATCCTGGGTGTCCCCCTCGTCTTCAGTGTCCCCCTCGTCCTGGGTGTCCCCCTCGTCCTGGGTGTCTCCTTTGTCTCGGTGTCCAGACGTCCTGCTCTTCTTTGACACAGTTGTAATTCTAAATGTTTATATGAGACGAGGTTAAAGTGTGAATGACACAAACATTATGTGGACTCACTTTGTACAGACGCAGGAGACGCAGATCTGCTCCTCGCTCCTGCTGCATGCTCCCCCTCTCCCTGTCCCCTCATCTCTCCCTCTCCCATCTCCTCTCCCTGTCCCCTCATCTCCACTTGTGCTCCCTCCCTCTCTCCCTCCCCTCCTCCCTGCTCCTCCTCCTCCCCTTCTCCTTCTTCTGGCGCTCCTCCATCCTTCACTAACATTGTGCTCCCTCTCTCCCTCCCCTCCTCCCTGCTCCTCCTCCTCCTCTTCCTGGCGCTCCTCCCTCCTTCACTAACATTGTGCTCCCTCTCTCCCTCCCTCCTCCCTGCTCCTCCTCCTCCCCTCCTCCTTCTTCCTGGCGCTCCTCCATCCTTCACTAACATTGTGCTCCCTCTCTCCCTCCCCTCCTCCCTGCTCCTCCTCCTCCCCTCCTCCTTCTTCCTGGCGCTCCTCCATCCTTCACTAACATTGTGCTGTGGAGGCATCTTTTCACAAAAGACTAATGTGCTGTTTGTTCCTGGAAAAAGGGAAAACTCCTGCCTCATGACTTTCGTTGCGTGTTCGCGGTCGGAGCCGAGGGTCCGGCGCCGCCATCTGCCCCTGACGCCCTCGAGCCCTGATGCCCTACCCGCCCTGTCCCTGCACCCCGCTGTCCGGACCAGAGTGCTGACACCTCACACCACCAGCAGGGGGCAAACTCAGGTTTACAATGAAAAACGCTCACGGAGAGAAAAATGGAGGCAGGTGAAGAGGTGGGAAAAAGGACGGTCCGTTTAAAAAGATGGAGTTTACTATTTATTTTTATTTTATTAATAAACCTTGAAACTAAAATCATCTCCAAAACAGGTGAAATATGGAGAAGTACGAGCCACACGCTGCAGACGGCCTCAGTGCTGTGGGGTTTTACGAGTCGTTCACTTGTGTCAGGCCAAGGTGACCTGCAGCCAGGGGCCCGAGGGCGGCCATGACGCTTCAGGTGTGAGCCCCTCCCCCCTCCTCCTCCACAGCTACCCACAATGCAACAGGGCCGTCACAGAGTTAAAAGTGCTGAAGGACTTAAAGTGAGAATATGGCCTGTTTTCATCTGTCTGCGGTTTTCTTATTTTAAGTGTTTCTGTTAAAAAAAAAAAAAAAAAAAATCAGCTGAATCTGCTGCGTTTGAAAGATGGAGCGAGAGAGAAAGAGAGACAGAGGAGGGAGGGGGAGAAAGAGAGAGAAAGAGGGAGAGAGAGGGAAAGAAGGAGGGGAGAGAGGGGGGAAGGGAGAGAGAGATGAGGGAGGGGGGAGAAGAGAGAGAGAAGGAGGGGGGAGAGAGACGGAGGAGAGAGGGGAGAGAGAGGGAGAAAGAGAGAGAAAGAGACAGAAGAGGGAGGGAGAAAGAGGGAGAGAAGGAGGGAGAGAGAGAGAGAGAAAGGGAGAGAAGAAGAGGAGAGAGGGGGAGGAGAAGAGGGAATGAGGGGAGAGAGAGGGGGGAGAGGGGGGGGGGCAGAGGCAGGGAGGGGGAGAAAGAGAGAGAGGGGGGAGAGAGAGGGGAGAGAGAGAGAGAGGAGGGAGGGGAGAAAGGAGAGAGAAGGAAGGAGAGGGGAGAGAGAGAGGGGGGAGAGAGGAGAGGGGGAAGGGGGAGAAGAGAAGAGGGGAGGAGGGGAGAGAGAGGGGGAGAGAGAGGGGGGGGGGGGACAGGCAGGGAGGGAGAGACAGAGAGAAGGAGGGGGAGAGAGGGGGGGAGAGAGACAGAGGAGGGAGGGGGAGAGAAAGAGAGAGAGAAGGGGGAGAGAGAGGGGGGGAGAGGGAGGAGAGAGGGGAGAAGAAAGAGACAGAAGAGAGAGGGGGAGAAAGAGGGGGGAGGGAGAGAGATGATAGAAAGGAGAGAGGGGGGAGAGAGAGAGAGAGGAGGAGGGAGGAGAGAGAGAAAAGAGAGAGAGACAGGAGGGAGAGAGAGCGAGGGGGTGAGGGAGAGAGAAAGAGTGAGAAGGAGAGAGAGGGAAAAAGAGAAAGGGCGGAGAGAGCATGAGAGAAAGACAGGAAAGCAAGGGAGAGAGAGAGGGGGGAGAGAGGGACAAAGAGAGAAGGAGAGAAAAAGGGAAAGAGAGAGAGAGAGAAGGAGAAAAAGGAGAGTAAGGGAGAGAAAGAGAGACAATCCATTTGCTTTGATCACAGCTGTGACGTGAAAACCAGGAGACGTCATGAAGCTGAGAGAAGGACGAGGGTCTGTCCACAGAGACTCTCTGATATATGTGAGGTTTTTTCAAGTTTATCTTAAATGTTGAAAGTAGTAAATGTAAAAAAAACTTTGAATGAGAGGTGTGTCTGAGCGTTTGGTGTAAATGAGACGGTTTAATGTCCAGTGAGAACTCGGATTTAAAACATGAAAAATTCAGTTTTTGCAAAATGTTCCAGTTCAGACGGTTGAGCTCCTCATGTGTCGAAAAAACATTTAAAAACAGAGAAAACCCGAGAACAACAAACGTGTCGATACGAGCGGCAGAGGCAGAATCCCCATGAATACAAAATAATTTCTTAAGACATTTGGGCGGCGGGCGATTATAACGCAAACACGCAGTTATTAAAATGAGAAGATAATATGTATGTTATTCATATTTTTGTGTTTTCAATGAATTTCAAATAAAGTTGATTCGGTGAAGTGCAGCTGTCCTCGTCATTTCCATAGAAACAGATGTAAATTTATGACAATGACCACAGAATAAACACAGGGGGCGCTCTCATTAGTATTCAGGAGGAGGGGGACTGGGCTTAAACCGCTGCACCGACTGTTTAAAGCCGAGAGACGACTCAGAGTCACTAGTTTAGTCGCTCAGATGAGTGACGTCTCGATTGAACTTCAAACTTTCGATACTAAGGAATTTCGATACTCGATACTGATTCTGATACACGATGATGATAAAAAGCTCTTTCTTTAGACATTAAACTATGATTTTCAGCATAAAATGGCGGCATCTTTGACCTTTTAGTATCTGATTTTCGATACTTTTTCCGTTCGCTTCACTCTTCGGTGCTGTAACAGATGTAGCTCTTGCGCCCTCTGCTGGAGTTTTGTGTATAGACGTTTTATACAAAGAGACTGATTTATTCTTATTTATATATTTGCATTATTCTTGGCTTAATTCTCAAAGTCGGTGCACAAAAGTAAAAGCCTTAACAAGGATTTCATATGATCTGTTTGTCATTTTTTGTCTGATAAAATATTAAAATAAATACTTTTTTTTTTTTTTGCTGTAAAAACCGTAGAAAAACACGAGTCCTCACTCTGAGCGGGCTTGCATCTCCACAAACCTGACTCTTCCTGCTCGTCTCTGTGTAAATATTGTTCCTTTCGCTATAACATTTCACTGTAAAACGTGTCTATGCCCCTGGAGAATGTTCAGAAGTGGGGCTTTAAATTTCTATAACCATGGTGACGTGCCACCCTCAGAAAGTTCCACACTGTACACATACGACACATAACATTTGAGTTTGAATGGTTTATTACCATGGCAACAGTGCAGATTTTCCACTGAACATTGCAAAAGTTACACGCTGCACTTTTAAAACACGTAACATTTAGTTTTTAATTCTTTATTGCTATGGTAACGGTGCTGTTTTTCCCTCGCATTACGAAAGTTCCATACTGTACCTTTAAAACATATGATATTTAGTTTTGAATTGTTTATTGCCATGGAAACGGTGCTGATTTTCCCTCACGCTGATTGCAAGAGTCACGAAAGTCGCACACTGTACCTTTGAAGGACATGACCATTTTAAATTGTTTATCACTATGGCAACGGTGCTGATTTTCCCTCACAATTAACATACTGCGTCTTTAAAAAGCACATATTTAGTTTTGAATTGTTTATCACTATGGCAACGGTGCTGATTTTCCCTCTTTCCACCGAATGTTACAAAAAAGTTACATACCGTACCTTTAAAACATGTTTAGTGTTAAATCGTTTATTACCATGGAAACGATTCAGATTTTCCCCCACACTGATCCTTGCGAAAGTTGCGTACTGTACCTTTAAAGCACATGACGCTCTTAAATTGTTTATTACCATGGAAACAGTGCTAACTTTCCCTCACACTGAATGTTGCGAAAGTTGCGTACTGTACCTTTAAAGCACATGACAGTCTTAAATTGTTTATCACTATGGCAACGGTGCTAATTTTCCCTCACAGTTAACATACTGTATCTTTAAAAACACATATTTAGTTTTGAATTGTTTATCACTATGGCGACGGTGCTGATTTTCTCTCTTTCCACCGAATGTTACGAAAGTTACATACTGTACCTTTAAAGCACATGACAGTCTTAAATTGTTAATCACCATGGAAACAGTGCTAACTTTCCCCCACACTGATCCTTGCAGAAGTTGCGTACTGTACCTTTAAAGCACATGACGCTCTTAAATTGTTCATTACCATGGAAACAGTGCTAACTTTCCCTCACAGTGAATGTTGCGAAAATTGCGTACTGTACCTTTAAAACACATTTAGTTTTAAATTCTTTATTACCATGGAAACAGTGCTAACTTTCCCTCACACTGGATGTTGCGAAAGTTGCGTACTGTACCTTTAAAGCACATGACAGTCTTAAATAGTTTATTACTATGGAAACGGGCCCCTCCTCTGTCCTGCTCTGCCGCGGGGCCAGGTGTCCTCCATTAGCTCGCGTGCTAACCACCCCATCTCCATGACAGTCATTTCCCTCTTAATAAACGCCTGGATGGACCACATTACAGGGCCCCCGCTGGGACCCCCAAAGCGGGCACCGTGAGACCGGCTTCAGGGGCCAGTCTGGGTCTCCCCTCCCCCCGGCGCGGAGGCAGGTGTCTGGGCACAGCTCACTTCACAGCCTCAGCGGGGGGGGCGACGCCTGCTGCTTCTCTGGAGTGGAGTTTAGTTATACGGCGGGATCCCAGAGGACGAGGCGGCGGAGAGTGTTTCAGGAGCTAGAGCTTTTTGACATGAAACCTTATATAATATTAGATTTTTCACATGAAATCTTATATAATATTAGATTTTTCACATTAAATCTTATATAATATTAGATTTTTCACATGAAATCTTATATAATATTAGATTTTTGACATGAAATCTTAAATAATGTTGGATTTTTGACATGAAATCTTATATAATATTAGATTTTTGACATGAAATCTTAAATAATGTTGGATTTTTGACATGAAATCTTAAATAATGTTGGATTTTTGACATGAAATCTTATATAATGTGGGATTTTGATATGAAAACTTATATAATATTATATTTTTGACATAAAACCTTGTACAGTCCTGGATTTTTTACATGAAACCGCAGCTAATATGACTTTAAAGATGCTGTACCTCATTTCACATCATGTATTTGAGCCCTACTCTACATAAACTGTACGAGCACAGGGCCGGTCACAGCTTTTAGGGGGCCCTGGGCTGAATTTGTGTGTGGGGCCCCAGAAGTGGATGCACTGGCTCAGATATTAGTGATTCACATTTGACAATTTTATGACCAGTTTTGGGAATAACTTTACTTTAACTTTTAACAAGTATTTCCAGCTAACGAATCTTTCCTCTGCTGTAGCGGCGTTTTAATAACTGTCAGAGTAACGGCGGCTCGTTATTTCACTGTGAGTCTTGCAGCTCGACAATTTCAGATAGCTCTATAGCGCCGCCTTCAAATTTTATTTTTAAAAATTCATAAAAGCTAATCTGTTTGTCGTGGACATGTGGAAAAATGTACAGAGAGGCTCTTCATAATGAGGAACAAACAGGTACAAAAACATCTCAATAGACAAAAAAAGTATATTATGGCTCCGCCCAAAACCACACAGGACGTCGGCCATCTTGGGTCAAACATGAGACGTCCAAGATCTAAACCTCGTACTTCAGCGAACTTGCTGGGTGCTCCCTTAGAGACAGGGTGAGGAGCTCAGTCACATGGAAGGAGCTCGGAGTAGATGCGCTGCTCCTTCACGTCGAGAGGAGCAGCTGAGATGGTTTGGGCGTCTGTTCCGGATGCTTCTTGGACAGGTGTTCCAGGCATGTCCCACCGGGAGGAGGCCAGGACACGCTGGAGGGACTCTCTGGAAACGCCTTGGGGTCCCACCGGAGAAGCTGGAGGACATGTCTGGGGTGAGGGAAGTCTGGGAGTCCCTGCTTCGACTGCTGCCCCCGCGACCCGGCCCCGGATAAGCGGAAGAAAATGGATGGATGGACCAATTTCAGCCCTGGAATTTCTAATCTCTATTGAGCTGTTAACTCAAGAACTACCACTTGATGACATCACAAGGTGGAACAGAGCATTTTGAGGTTTGGAGATGTTACAGACTAATAATGAAGTGTTACTCAAACATGTGTGAGTGAAACGAAACACAACTCCAGGTAACAACATTATAACTTGACTTGGGTAATACAAGACTTTTATCATTCCACATTTATTGTTAATTATCCAAAAATATTCGTTCATGGGCTGAGTTAGAAGAGAAACTAATTGGAGTTAAACTGACCCCAGAGGAACTTGAGGAGCTCGCAAGGGTCAAAAAGAAGAACTGACGACCATGAGATATTTTTAAAAAGTAGTAATCTTGACACTAAAACCTGTATTTCTCTGTTTCGAGAGACAAAAACTGGACCTTCTCACAGTTCTGATGGTCCCTCAGCTTCATTCACACTTTCACGGTGACGTCCTTTGGTAAAATCTTCAGGGGGATGTTGTTGAATGTGGATAAATATGGCGTCATCCCTCCGGTGAAAGTGTCTGTGAACGTGTGGAGGTCGGTGTTTGTGTCGGGGTCACTAAAGGTCAGTGTTCCTCTGTCTAAGTCCAGCTTCACTCTGACCCTCTGCAGATGCCTCCTCACGGTCAGCGCTGTGTCTGTGAGCGAACAGGCTGTGTATTTATAATCTAAGAAACACACACTGAAACAGCCGTGCTCCTGCGTGTCGCCTCTCTGAACATGTCCGCTCACACCTACGTCCCAGTCCTTATTATTCCCGACCTCCACGTCCCAGCTGTGAGTCCCTGATCTAAACATTTTCGACCCAGCGACACTGCGATACGTGGGTCTCTCTGGATTCTGAGGAAGCCACTGTTTCGCTCCAAGTTTCACTGAGCTCAGATCTTCAGACAGGATCAGACCAGGGTACGCTCGGTTTGGATCCAGGACGATGGGGTAGAAGCTCACCACGCTCTTCATGGTCCTCCAGACGTGGAAGCTCAGGTTGCCCAGATGTTTGGCCTGGTTTATTAAAGCTCTACGTTCCATCTTTGGGTCCTCCACCAGGGGGCAGCGCTGCACCATCTCCACTGTAGATTTGTAGTGTAACAGGAAGGAGATGTCTATGGCAATCAGCTGCTCCTCTGTCTGTGCGATGGTTCTGGACAGAGTCTCCATGTCTCTGCTCACGGCGGCCATCTTGTCCTTCATGCTCTGAGTCTTCTGCTCCTCCTCCTCCCTCAGAGCCTTCATCCTGGTCTCTTCCTCCTTAAACAGAAACTGGTGCAGTTTGTCAAACGTGTCTCGGATCTGTGCCTCTGTGTGTCGGGCCTGGGCTGTGATGTGAGCCGCCGTGTCTTCAAACTGCTGTTTCGTCTCGGTCAGAACCTGCAGAAAGAGCCAGAGAGAATCAGAGAGAATCAGAGAGAAGCCTCTGGTCTGTGAGGAACCATCAGTGTGATGAATGTGAACAATTTTATTATTGTAAATAAAACTTCAGACTAAAAGAAAATCTGAAGTGAAGCGAGTGACCATAGCCTGACGCAGCAGTGTCAGTCTGACAGAGAGAGTGTGAGCGGAGAGACGAGGCTCGACAGGCTGTGAGGACACGAGGAGGTGTTTGGGGAGAGATATACACATACATACATACATACATACATACATACATACATACATACTTACTTACATACATACTTACTTACACTTACTTACATACATATACACATACACATACATATACATACATATATACATACATACATACATACATACATACATACTTATATATACTCACATATACTCACATACATACATACTTATATATACTCACATACATACATACTTATATATACTCACATACATACATACTTATATATACTCATATATACTCACATACATACATACTCACATATACTCACATACATACATACTTATATATACTCACATATACTCACATACATACATACTTATATATACTCACATACATACATACTTATATATACTCACATATACTCACATACATACTTTTGTGCTTCAATACAAGGGCAAGTCACACCACAGGACAGAACATCATGGACCCACCTGCAGTTTGTCCTGCAGGGGCCTGATGTTCCTCCTCAGTTTCTCCCTCAGGTCCTCGGCCGCCTCCTCTAAAGGACTAAACTTGTGGTCTGTGTGAGTCCTGGAGTCTCTGCAGACCAGACACACCGGCTCCTCATGGTCCAGACAGAAGATCCGGAGCCTCTCTGAGTGGAAGTTTGCACAGGGGAGGGTCCTGCTCTCGCTGCTCTTCATACTTCTGCACCAGGTTCCTCAGGGCCAGGTTCCTTGGGGCCAGGCTCCTCAGGCCCCGGTTTATGGAAGGAAAGTCCTTTTGACAAACTGGACAGGTCTTTTTGAGTTTGTCCCTCCACCAGTTCTTCAGACAGACTTTGCAGAAGCTGTGGCTGCAGGGCAGAACCACAGGATCTTTGAAGAGCTCGTGGCAGATGGAACAGATCAGCTCCTCCTCCAGCCTGGAAGCCATTTTGTCTCTACATTTAACAGCACAAAGAGACAAAATGTCAGACACCTCAGCACATTTTCAGAGCCACTTAAAGAACAGTAACACAAGCCACCGACAAACACAAAAAGTCCAAGATAAACCTTCAGGACATCCACAAGTTTCTGCTCTTAAACTCTAAAACCTGTTATAAGAGATGAAACAGACAAACAGAAACAGAAACTCCCAACATCAGTTTTGTAGCTGCTCAAGTCATGAAGGATTTGATTATTCTCGTTTTAGGCCCGAGCACAAATGTGAGAGCCCTGCTGTAATTGTACAATTTTGAAGAAACAAAAAAATCAAGCAGTAAACAATGATGTATAGACAATTAAGCGCTATCAAAGATTAGAGTTCAGTGAGATCTACGTTTGAGTGAAGACGCTGAGAAAAATACTGAAAGACGGCTCAATAGCACCACCTCAAAAATCTATTTACATTACACCAATGGGAGCCTGGCCCAGAAAAATGTCATTGTAGACAAATGAAACTTAGCATCAAAAATACCTAAAAATACCCTAAACCCTACAGGAAGGCGGCCATATTGGATTCAACCGGGGATCGACAAAATCACTCATCATAATCTTTTGACATCTCCTTCAACAGTTTTCATCAAAAACACTTCAAACTTGGCCAAAAGACACAAAATCCATCTGCAATTAAAGATGATCAATTACATTTTAAATAAAATGTTGGCTGTGGTCATGGCGATTTTTCAACAAAATGTCAATTCTCAGAATGTAAAAAATCTTTCATAAACATTGTCGGATTTGAACGGACCCAATGAAATGTTTATGCGCATTTCTGAACTGGACGTAATGACATGCAAAATACAGCTTTACCATTTAAATGGCTCTATAGCGCCCCCTTCAAATTTAATTTTTAAGTAAAATCATGAAATCCAATCTATTTGTTATGGACATGTGAAAAATGTACAGAGAGGCTCTTCATAATAAGGAACAAGCAGGTACATAAAGCATCTCAAGATAAACAAAAAAGTATATTATGGCCCCGCCCTAAACCACACAGGACGTCGGCCATCTTGGGTCAAACTTGAGACGTCCAAATCTTAGATACTTAAGGGAACTTTTCCAAGGTTTGAACCGATAGACTCCAAACTGAGTTTTGATCCGATAGGCCTCCAAACTGAGGCTGCATAGACATATCTGGGGTCAAAAGTTGTTAAAAGAATTTACATAAGTCTCTGGGCGTGGTTATAATGAACTCTTAATGTGGCGGCCATTTTGAAAGCTTAAAAATCTCTGTAACTCCTGTTGTATCTGGATGAACCCAAGTAGCGTTTCTGTATTTTGATGAAATGGACATAATTATGTGTGAATTAAACTTGTATCTTGTATCTCCTGTGCCCCCTACAAAGTTAAAATGTGGTCGAAAAATGTAGTATGTCGTAGATAAATTAAATTTGGTACAGACAGCCTTCAGAGTTGGATGGCCTCATGTAGCATTTGTGAGTTTTGATAATCTGGACATAATAATACGTGAATTATACTTGTACCTCTAAAATGGCTCTCTGGCGCCCCCTGCAAAGTTAAAATGGGACGGCCTCTTGATAGAATTCTGAACAAAAATACCAATGAAGACCACGCCCCGTCTACATCCAGATTAGCATGGCCACGCCTCAAAAAAAGATCTAGACCTTGTACATTAACAAACTTGTCCTGGAGTTTTTATCGGACGGACTCCAAACTGAGGCAGCATCATCAGGACATATCTGGGGTAAGAAGTTGTTAAAATAATTGACATAAGTCTCAGTGTGTGGTTATGATGAGCTCTTAGCAAGGCGGCCATTTTGGAAGCATAAAAATGTCTGTAACTTTTGCAAACATCGGCGGATTTAGACAAACCAATGTAACGTCTGTGTATTTTGATGAGCTGGACATAATTATGAATGGATAAAAATTATATCTTCAAAAATGGCTCTCCAGCGCCCCCTGCAAAGTTGCAATAGACAGTAAACATTTATCTCCAACGTGACACCAGAAATATTGAGCCACTTGTCAAGCAAAGGTTGATATGCAGCTGTCCCACTTCCAAGGTCGCAAGGAAGGACCACAGAAGTTTTAATCTTGTTTTATTTGTTTAATCTGATCTGTCATTTCATGTTTGACGTTACACCACCTGGTCCCATCACCCACTGCTGACCTACTTTCACTTTGCTGTAAAAAAAAAAGTGAGTTTACGCTCCTCCGTCGACCCTATAACACGAGTTCATACAGTGTTTGTACTCACCTCCGCTCAGGCCTCACAGCTCCAGCAGAAACCCGGAGTTCACCTCAGATCTGTGGCTCTGAACCCAACGATTCCTGTTTTTGACGCTGACCTGACGATATTATGTGACCTTTGATACTTGTAAAATGTCACACCTTTTTACGACAGTTCACAGACTAAACTACATAATAAAACACACTTGAGGCGATATAAATAGGAATGTATTTTTAGAACGTCTCAGTGTTTGTCCACTGATCTGAAGGTTGGAGGTTCAAATCTCACTCTTGACATAAACATCAGCAGCGGGTCTGACTCACAGGTTGGCGGTGCAAGTCCAGATCCCACAGGTGAATGCTGTTCTTGTGTCCTTGGGCAAGACCGTGCTGCCCCAAGTGAGTTCCTTGATGGTGGAAAAGCGCTGGAAAATGTGACTGTATATCATCATTTTGAAAAAGATTCTATGTTTTCCCATAGCGCTGGTGCAGATTTGTGTGTGGGTCCATAAAATATCATCAGTTTAGGTGTATACTCCAATCTGATACCTCTGATACTTTGATTTTTCTGAATGACTGTAGCAGAAGGTTCAAATGTTCAAGTCCATGTGTTCCTGCTCCCTTTTCGGCCTCGTTTGTTGCTCCTTCCCCTCCCTCACCTGCCTGAGTCTGGAGCTGGGTGGAGTTCCTGGCTCCTCCCACACGCACCTGAAGCCCATCAGCACAATCAACGCCACCTGCGGGAGGATAAGAGGAGCCAGGACCAGACACTCGGTTACAGATCGTCTGCGTGTCAAACGTGACGACTCTTGCTCTGCTTTGTTTGATGCTTGCTTTTTCCATGCTCACTGGATTTCTGCTACTGCTCCCTGGACCGTCCCAGCTCCTTTGACCCTGCCTCCCTGCTCCGGTATTGTCTGCTCCTTGTCTTCGTCTCTACGTCACGCTCTGGACCCTGGCTCGCACCTCGCTCCCTGCTCCTCGCCCGATCTACCATCATTTGCTTGTTTAATTCACACTGTAAACCTTCCCGAGTTCTGCAATCTTTGGTCCTGCCAGCCCGAACATTACGACACTATTTGACTTTTCATAACCCTTTGACTCTTTCTGTCCTCTTTAATATGTTTGATCCGCCCGGGTCTGTGTCCATTTACTTTTCTTTGTTACTGTCACTTGACTCTATGTGTTTAAACTCGTAAAACTGCTGTACAAGGCAAATCACTGCTTTAAATCTTATTAGTCTAGTTGCATTCACTGCCTGGACATTCTGGTTACAGCTGTCGTCAAAAGTATCGAAAATCTGATACTAATCGATGCTGAAACTAGATATTCGAACAAATATGAGACACACAGACTCGTATAAACCCATTGAGGTTAAAAAAAACATGGAATTATAAAGTGTTTTCTTGTAATCAGGAAGTGCGTGTCAGCACTCGTCCTTAGCTTTACTGTCACATCAAAACTCCACTTTGGTCTCTAAGAATTGTAAAAAATGCTTATAAACTCATCATGGTGAATCATTAGGATGTTCTTAGGCAATAAAAATCAGGTACAGAGGCTTTTTATGTATTTATACTGACAGACGAGGTTGAACTTTGCTTTGTTTCTTGTGTTTCCAGGTGCAGGAGTGACACAGATATTAACCATAAACCAGGTCAAAGGTCAAAGGTCAAAGGTCACCACGTCTGCAGTCTGACAGTCACAGAGACTCCACCTGAGGATCTCACCTGTCTCCAGCTCAGGTTAAACTATTGACACTTTACAGCTGATGTCATCAACCCTGCCTCGGGGTGTGATGCTAACTGGAGGCACTGCTCTGTCTGAGGCTCGTTAGACTTTAATCTGAGCTTCGTTTTAACACAGTCTGACCTGAAAGAGCTGATTTATCTGGAGCTACAACCGGCGAGATTTGTGCTGTTAAACAAGTCTCAAATAACATTAGTCACAAGCTACAGAGTTTTTACAGTGTACTTTCTCCCTCCTCTTTTTTCCTCCTTTCTTCCTCCTCTCTCCTGTCTCTTCTCTTCACCTCTCCCCCTGTTTCTTTCTTTCTTTCTTCCTCTCTCCTCTCCTCTCCCCCCTTTTTTTTCTCTTTCTCTAACCTTAGTCTCTCTGTACCCCCTCCTCTCTTTCTTCTCTTTTCCTCTCCCCCTTCTCTCATTTCCTGTCCTTCTCCTTCCTCCTCTCTTTTTGCCCCCCCCCCCCCTCCTCTCCTCTCCTCTCTCCTCTCTCTTCCTCATCTCCTCTTCCCTCTCTCCTCCTCTTTCTCTCTCCTTCTCTCCCTTCTCTCCCCCCTCCCTCTCCTCTCTCCTCTCTCTCTCCTCTCCTCCTCCTCCTCTCTCTCTCTTCTCCTCTCTCTCTCTCTCCTCCTCCTCCTCCTCCCTCTCTCTACAACCCCCTCTCCTCTCCTCTCTCTCTCTCTCCTCCCCTCTCTCTCCTCCTCTATCCTCTCCTCCTCTCTCTGCCACCCTCTACTCTTTCTCTTCCTCCTCTCCTCTCCTCGAAACCCATCCTCTGTTTCTCTCCTCTCTCTCTTCCTCCCTCTCTCTACACCCCCTCCTCTCCTCCTCCCTCTCGCTACACCCTCTCCTCTGTTCCTCTCCTCCTCTACTCTCCTCCTCCCTCTCTCTACACCCCTCCTCCTCTCTCTTTTCCCTTTCCCCCTCTCCTCCTCTCTCTCTCCACACCCCCTCCTCTCCTCCTCTCTCTCCTCCTCTCCTCCTCTTTCCTCTCCTCCCTCTCTCTACTACCCCCCCCCACTCCTCCTCTCTCTCTACAACCCTCTCCCTCTCTCTCCTCCCCTCTCCCCTCCTCTCCTCCCTCTCTCCTGGGTCATGTTGCAGCAGTTCCAGTAGAAAAAACAGGAGCAGAGGCGAGGTTGTTATTTGCATAGAAATAGCATGACGCCCCGGGCCGCTCCGGCAGAAGGACACCCACATCATTTGTCTGAAAATTTTAATGAAAACTTTTGCTGAGGCAGAGATTTGTGCCCCCCGCTCCCCTCCCTCATCCCTCCCTCCCTCTCTCTCTCTCTCTCTGCCCCTCTCTCTGTCTCTCTCTCCTCCTCCTCATCCCTCGCTCTCCGATAGCACTCCCCCTGTTCTGCAGCTACACCCGCAAACTTTTACTTCAGGAGTTTTTTCATAACTGTGATCCCATCTCTCATTTCTCTCCTCCCTCTATTTCTCCCTCTCTCTCTCTCTCCCTCTCCCTCTCTATCTTCCTTTGTCTGTCTGTCTATCTATGTCTTTGCTACGTCTCCCTGCCCCTCTCACCCTGTCTCTTTCTCTCTCTCCCTCTCCTCCTCTCTCTCTGTTTCTATGTCACTCCTCTTTCTCTCTCTACCTCTCTCTCTCTCCCTACCTTTCTCTCCCACTTTCTCTCTGTCTCTCTCCTTCCCTCTTGCTCTCTCTCTGCTTCTCTCTCTGTCCCTCTTCTTCACTCTCTCTGCCTCTCTCCCCTTCTAACTCTGTCTTTTTGCCTCTTTCTGTTTCTCTCTCTCTCTCTCTCTCTTTTTCTCTCTGTTTCTCTCTCCCTCACTTTCTCTCCCACCCTACCTCTCTCCTTCTCCCCTCCCTACACCTCTCCCCTTCCTCTCACTCTCTTTCCACCCCCCCCCAACCCCTCTCCCCCCTCCACCTCTCTCTATGCCTCTCTGTCACTCCTCTTTCTCTCCGTCTCTCTCCTTCACTGTTGCGCTCTCTCTGCCTCTCTCTCCCTCTCTACCTCTGTTTGTCTCTTTCTCTCTCTCTGCCTCTTTTTTTCTCTCTCTCTCTCTCTGTCTCCCTCTCCTCTCTCTCTCCTCTCTCCCTCTCTCTGTTTGTCTCTCTCTCTGTTTCTCTTGCTTTGTCTCTCTTTTTCTCTCTCTGTCTCTCTCTACCTACTCTCCTCTCTCCCACCCTACTCTCGCCTCTCTCCTCTCTCTCCCTCCCTCTCCCTCTCCTCTCCCTCTCTCTCCTCCTCCTCTCCTCTCCTCTCACTCTCTCTCTCCCTCTCCCCTCCCTCTCTCTCTTTGTTGTGACAGGATTAACTTGTTGGCGAAGTCAGCCATGTTGCTTTCTTGTTCTTCTCCTCTCTCCCTCTCTCTGTTTGTCTCTCTGTCTCTCTCTTTCTCTCTCTGTTTGTCTCCAACTCTGCCTCCCTCTCCCCCATCTCTCTGTTTGTCTCTCTCTCTGTCTCCCTCTCTCCCTCTCTGTTTCTCTCTCTCTCTCTCCCCCTCTCTCTGTTTGTCTCTCTCTCTGTTTGTCTCCCTCTCCTGTCTCTCTCTTTCTCTGTTTGTCTCTCTCTCCCTCTCTCTCTGTGTGTCTCTCTCTCTCCCTCTCTCTGTCTCTCTCTCTTTCTCTCTCTCTCCCTCTCTCTGTTTCTCTCTCTCTCTCTCCCTCTCTGTTTGTCTCCCTCTCCTCTCTCTCTCTCTCCCTCTCTCTGTATGTCTCTCTCTCTCCATCTCTCTCTGTGTCTCTCTCTCCCCCTCTCTGTTTGTCTCTCTCTCTCCCTCTCTTTTTTTTCTCTCTCTCTGTGTGTCTCTCTCTCTCTCCCTCTCTCTGTTTTTTTTCTCTCTCTGTGTCTGTCTCTCAAGCAGGAGGGGAGGAGGGGAGAGTCTGCAGAGAGAGGGAGGAGGAGGGAGAGAGGAGGTCCCAGGACGAGCAGGAGGGGAGATCTGCAGAGGGAGGGAGGAGGAGGAGGAGAGTCCCAGAGCGGTGAGGGGGGAGGGGAGGGAGGAGAGAGAGAGGGAGAAAGAGGGGAGAGAGAGAGAGAGAGGAGGAGAGGGGGAGAGAAGAGAGAGACAGGTTAGATGAGGGAGAAAGTGAGGGGGAGAGAGAAAGAGGCAAGAGGAGAGGAGGGAGAAAAGAGAAACGAGAAGATAGGGGGAGAAAGTAAGGGAGGAGAGAGGAAGAGACAGGAGGAGAGGGGGGAGAAAATAAGAGGAGAGACAGGAGGAGAAAGTGAGGGATGAGAGAGACAAGAGGAGAGGGGGAGAGAAGAGAGCGACAAAAAGCTAGGTGGAGAAAGTGAAGGAGGAAAGAAGAGAGAGACAGTAGGGGAGGGGGAGGGAGAAGAGGAGGGAGGAGGACACTGTGGACTGGACAGAAGCTCTGGCTGTTTTGACTGGACTCTGTCCTGATGAGTCCTGACAGCTCCTGCGGCTAACACGGCTACATGCTAACACGCTACATGCTAACAGGCTACATGCTAACAGCTTATACACACCAGGCTGTGCTCTGTCCACGGGACAGTGTCAATAATGAGGTTTTGAATGAATATTAAAGGAGACCATCCAGTATGTCATCTGTAATGAGGAAAATGAAACCAGTTGATGAACATATTAAGTAGATTTTGATCTTTTTAGACAACAGACTGTAATTTTTCAACACAAAATATGAGTCATTTCTTTAATCGTGGTGTTTTTATAGTTAATATCTCTGTAATTACTGGGTCTGTGCCATAGACTGTTTATATAAATGGACGTAGCTAACCTGCTAGCCAGCGCGTTCCAAACAGGAAGTGATCACGTGCGCACTTCCAGCTCCACTCACTCTGGCTCCAATTCACTTTCTATTGAAAAACTGTGTCCCCTCTCTCTGTAACTGCTGCTGTCAGACTCATTTTGGTCTTAAATGTTTGTATTAACCCTCTACATGATTCTGGGGTTTTTATTTCACTTTTGTGTCTGTAAATCAAGATTTGAACATTAATAACAGACAAATCAGGCGCCTTCTTTCCCTGAGGTCGCACCTGCAAGCGTTAGCAACAGGTTTGATTGACAGTGTTGCTAAGAACCAGCTGGCTGCTAGACCAGTGGTGCGGGGGGCGGGGCTCTTTGATTGGCTCTTTGGTTGCTATGATACTCAAATTCGCCTCTATACCTGCTCCAGCCTCGATGAGCGTCATGTGACTGGAGCTGAAACTGTGGTGTGACGTCTCACTCACACAGTTCACTTCTTTATACAGTGTGTCGTCCATACACCAGTGTCTGTGTATGAATGTGTGTGTGTGTGTGTGTGTGTGTGTGTTTGTGTGTGACTTTTTCCTCGATGTGAAGCTCTACGGCAGGAAACGAAATATTTAGTCTTTTTTATATTTGTTGTTGGTTGTTAATTTTGTCCATTCAAATTGTGATTTTGATTCAATTAAGATTAATCTTTCAGCCCTGAGGTGAACATGAGAACATGGAGTAATGTGCAGCCATGTGTGTGTGTGTGTGTGTGTGTGTGCGTGTGTGTGTGTGTGTCGTCGTCACGTGTGTGTGTGTGTCTGTGTGTGTAGGTGTGTGTGTGTGTGTGTGTGCGTGTGTGTGTGTGTGGTGTGTGTGTGCACGTGTGTTTCTGTGTGTGTATGTGTGTTTCTGTGTGTGTGTGTGTGTGTGTGTGTGTGTATATGTTTGTGTGTGTGTGTATGTGTTTCTGTGTGTGTGTGTGTGTGTGTGTGTGTGTGTATGTGTGTGCGTGTGTGTTTCTGTGTGTGTGTGTTTGGGTGTGTTTGTGTGTGTGTGTGTGTTTGTCTGTGTGTGTGTGTGTGTGTTTGTGTGTGTGTGTTTCTGTGTTTGTGTGTTGTGTGTGTGTGTGTGTGTGTGTGTGTTTCTGTGTGTGTGTGTGTTTGTGTGTGTGTGTGTTTCTGTGTGTGTGTGTTTTTGTGTGTGTGTGTGTGTGTGTGTGTTTCTGGGTATGTGTGTGTTATTCCGGGTGTATTTGTGTTGTTGTATTTGTCTGTGTGTGTGTGTATGTGTGTTATTCCGGGTGTATTTGTGTTGTTGTATTTGTCTGTGTGTGTGTGTGTGTGTGTGTTTATTCCGGGTGTATTTGTGTTGTTGTATTTGTTTGTGTACTCGCTCCGACCGCTGTGAAAATCAGGTGTTTGTAGCAGAAATCGGAGCAAAGCAGAGCCGTGTGTGAGAGGAAAAAAGAGGAGAGGAGGAGGACCAGAATGCAGATGGAGGAGAGAAATCAAAACTATAGAAGAGAAGAAGAGAGAGAGAGAAAGAAAGAAAGAAAAAAAAGAAAGAGGGAAGGAACGATGAGAGTTTGAGAATATTACAGCCAACAAACATTTACAAAGACCTTTAATACACGAGAGAGAAAAAATCACCATTTCAAACTATTCATTTTGGCAGAGAAAAAGTAGATCATAAAAATTAAAGAGGAAATATTTACTTCTATGTGTATTAAAGAGGAGGTATTTACTTCTATGGGGTATTAAAGAGGAGGTGTTTACTTCTATGGGGTATTAAAGAGGAGGTATTTACTTCTATGGGGTATTAAAGAGGAGGTATTTTACTTCTATGTGTATTAAAGAGGAGATATTTACTTCTATGGGGTATTAAAGAGGAGGTATTTACTTCTATGTTTATTAAAGAGGAGGTATTTACTTCTATGGGGTATTAAAGAGGAGGTATTTACTTCTATGTGGTATTAAAGAGGAGGTATTTACTTCTATGGGGTATTAAAGAGGAGGTATTTACTTCTATGGGGTATTAAAGAGGAAGTATTTTACTTCTATGGGGTATTAAAGAGGAGGTATTTACTTCTATGAGGTATTCTAAGAGGAGGAGGTATTTACTTCTATGTTATTAAAGAGGAGGTATTTACTTCTATGGGGTATTAAAGAGGAGGTATTTACTTCTATGGGGTATTAAAGAGGAGGTATTTACTTCTATGGGGTATTAAAGAGGAGGTATTTACTTCTATGGGGTATTAAAGAGGAGGTATTTTACTTCTATGTGTATTAAAGAGGAGGTATTTACTTCTATGGGGTATTAAAGAGGAGGTATTTACTTCTGTGGGGTATTAAAGAGGAGGTATTTACTTCTATGGGGTATTAAAGAGGAGGTATTTACTTCTATGTGGTATTAAAGAGGAGGTATTTACTTCTATGGGGTATTAAAGAGGAGGTATTTACTTCTATGGGGTATTAAAGAGGAGGTATTTACTTCTATGGGGTATTAAAGAGGAGGTATTTACTTCTATGGGGTATTAAAGAGGAGGTATTTACTTCTATGGGTATTAATACGCTAAGTCCCTCCCCCTTCAGAGCACTATTACATCACAATCAGCTGCATCCCACTAATAAAACTACTGCACATACATCAGGTTTGTGAAGTCGTAGTGAACAGTTTTGTCTCATGTTCTTGTGTATTTATAGAAAGCGTTTGTTATTCGTATTGGACAGAACCAGACTCTTATGTATAAAAAGCGCAGACAGACCAGTCCGGAGTTGCCAGGCTTTGTGAGTTTCGTTCTCAGTTTCCCGTCTCCCTGTTTCCTGTTGTTCGTGTGATTCTCTTGTTGTGTCCAGTTCGTCTTCAGCGTCTTAAATCAGCCTGAGGAGCGTGTCCTTATTTCAGCTCCGAGACACGGGCCTTTATTTCAGCTCAGAGACACAGAGAGTGTTTAAGAGCGCCGTCCTGCTCCGACACAAACACTTCTCCTCCCTCGATAATCCACTGTGTTCTGTTTGTTTCACGTCCACCAGGTTACACTTCTCATTTCACTAAAACAAAACTATTAGATTTAAGATTTGGCTAAAAATCTTGCGTATTTTTGCTAGTTTTATTATTTTCACTTACTGGTTGGACACAGGCAGCAGATACGACATATGTAGAGATGCATGTTACCATAGCAACCATAACATAACGTGTCTAAATTACACCATAGTTATGATCAGACTAATAAAAATAAAATACAACACTGTTATTTAGTGAAATGAAAGTTTAAACTGTCAGAAAAATGCCTTCCTTCCTTCCCTGCGCAATCTCACTGTTAGCATCACTGTTAGCGTCACTGTTAGCGTCACTACTTCCTGTCCAGTTTTATCTCCGTGAGGTTTTTGCCGAGTCGCATTAAAATGATAAATATTTAAAGATCAGACAGTGAACTGAACATGTTAAACACTAAAACTTCACCAGAGACACTTCTGTGTTTAAAAAGAGACATGTTTCTGTCTTAATGCTAACGCTAATGCTAACTTTGAGGCGTGATAAACATTAAAACAACGCCACAAACTGAAGTATTCTACATATAGAGATAATCAGGCAGTTTTTATTTTAATTAAGTTGAATTTTAATAGGTTATTTAGTATTTTTTCCAATTTGAATACAACTTTTTGCGACGCAGTGAGCTAGCGAGCGTGCTAACGTGCATGGAGCCTGTTCGTCGTAGCATTTTGGCCGGAGTTTTCAGTGTTGGCGACATAGACGGATTCTGTTTCACAACTCAGAGCTACTTCCTGTGTTTTTGTAGTTTTATTTTCAACTTTTTTTTTAAATATTTTTATTTAGCGCAGGTTATATCCACCAAACCGAGTCAGAATGATAAAAACATATTAATCTGTCAAAACGACTTTAATATTTGAACAAAACACAGTCATTTCGTCTCAAACGTTCTATCACTGGGCTCTTAAGAAAACACAAATACAAGCTCATTTCATTGAACATTGTTGTTACCATAGCAACAGTCTGCACCTGTTATACTTAAAATGAGTGATTATATAAATATGTGTCGTATAGTGTTTTTCTAAGAGTCGTTCACTGTCTTTCTGGGCCCTGTTTCAATGTGTTCATGTGTTTTTAAATGTCTGTTGTAATATTTTTTGTCAAAGATAGACCTATATTCATGAATTTGAAATCAAAATGTGCGTTATGAAATCAAAATCTCCCCTAATAATAATGATTTGTGATGAATGCAAAATAATATAATGAGATTTGACTTAAATATTGTGTATATAAACCTTCAGTCGCCACATTTCAACCTTTTATTTGGTTAAAAATATGTCTTAATATCATTTTATTTAAGATTCTACCAAAAATATTGCTCAGTTTTTGTCTAGCTTTTAATTCTGGTGAAGGTTTATAATGTTACTTCCTGGTTGGAACACGAGCAGCAGATGTGACATAACTGTACATAGAGGTCATTTCATAACTGTTACCATAGCAACAATGACGTAAAAAAAAAGGGCCAAAATGTGTCTAAATTACACTATAATTATCATTAGACTAATAAAAATATGACAACTCCTTTAATTGTAAAATGGAGTTCAGGTCAGTCACAGCTCAGAGCGACTTCTGTATTTTTGTACTTTTATTTTCAACATTTTTATTCCCACAAACTGACACTTAATTGATTTAAAACTATGTTAAATATTTTGCACAGGTTCTATCCACCAAAACAAGTCAGAATCATGTGCACTTTAATGACGTGTGCAATTTTAGACAATATTACCAACCATTATTTTTAGTAGTGGTAGGTAGTAGAAGAATTGTATTTTTATTTATTTATTACTTGATTTTTATTTATTTAATTTTTATTTATCTTATTTGATTTAATTGTATTTATTTATTTATTTTGTATTTTTTGTTTTTTTTTTTTTTATTTTTATTTATTTATTTTTTGTATTTTTTTATTTGTTTTTTTTTTTTTTTTTTTTGCAGAAATCCTTATAATCATGAACACTGGGGATAAAGTGTTTTCCAAAGCGAGCAGCCCTGGTCCACACACACAGGGTAAATCCACATCTACAGGAGGAGTACAGTGTGGAGTCCAGAGGCCCCCAACTCACTACTGAAGAAAAAGAGAGACACCTACAGGCTGACACCAGGTACTGCACCCACCAGTTTGAACTGCAGTGTGTGGAGTGGAGCAGGAAGAAGAGAGCGACACTGACAGATCCAGAGCTACTATTTGTACTAGTTTTATTCTACATTTTGTTCCAATGAATAGACCTCAAGGATTTAAATAACCAAAGTAAAATGAACATGGACCAAGCTAAACAACAACTGTCTCATCAGCAATTATCAAGGCTTAAAGTTTATGGGGGTTTTTTTTTTTTTTTTATTCATACCTTTTTTTGCACTTTATTTTATTATTGACAAAAACATATTAATATTATCTGCTGTTTTACATTGCTCCTAATTCCCAAAGCGTATTCATAGTTTGCGAAATTTTGCTTACTGACAATGAATAAAACTTTAATTAATTAATTAATTAATTAATTATTTATTTATGTATTTTTATTATTATTATTATTATTATTATTATTATTATTATTATTATTATATTATTATTATTATTATTATTATGTATTTATTTTTTATTTTATTTACTTTTTTTTTCTGTTCCTGTGTTTTATGTGATTTGTTTCTTTGTTTTTTGTTGACTTTTATGTGAAGCACATTTGTCAGCTCATGTTCTTATAAAAGTCCTATATAAATATACTAGACTTGGCCCTGTGGTGTTACCTGAGTTTTACCTTGGAGATTCAAGTTTAATGCTCCACCACAAAAGTTACACAGTGCAGCTTTAAATTAAACTCAAAGCTGATCTAGGACTAAAGTTGGACTGAACTAGGACTCGCCCCGTACTAAACCAGAATGATATTTAAACTAGAACTGAACTAGAAAAGAGAAGGACACTGCAACACACACAAGCTAAGCACACAAGCTAGCACACGCAAGCTCACACACACAAGCCAACACAAACAAGCTAACACACACAAGCTCGCACACAGAAGCTAACACATACAAGCTAACACACACAAGCTTGCACATAAGCTAACACGCACACAAGCTAACACACACAAGTTCAGACACACAAGCTAACACACACAAGTTCAGACACACAAGTTCAGACACACAAGCTAACACACACAAGTTCAGACACACAAGCTAACACACACAAGTTCAGACACACAAGTTCAGACACACAAGCTAACACACACAAGTTCAGACACACAAGCTAACATACACAAGTTCAGACACACAAGCTAACACACACAAGCTCACACATAAGCTAACACACACAAACTAACACAAGCTTGCACACACAAGCTCACACACACAAGCTAACACACTCAAGCTAACACGCTCAAGCTAACACACACAAGCTCACACACAAAAGCTAGCACACACAAGCTTGCACAAACAAGCTCACACACAAGCTCATACACACAAGCTAACACACACAAGCTGATACACACAAGCTAACACACACAAGCTAACATGTCAGTGATGGACTTTAAATATGTGTGATTTTCAAAACGCACGAGAATGCTTTTGTATCTGCCCCATGACCCTCACTGTGAAATAAAAATAAAATTAATTACATCAATATTTCAAATCAGACCTATTCTGCAAAATTAACTTTCAGAGCTTTGGACCATGTTCTAGTTGTTTCTTCTCATTTTCCTCTGACGTTGTGTTTGGAGTGATTCATGTTTGAGTTTAATCTTTAATCTCTTATTTTCAAGACGCCATTTTGTCGATCTGCCCCCGTTTTCACCTCCACCTGTCCACGCCCACTGTGACACGCCCCCTGTGACACGCCCACTGTGACACGCCCCCTGTGACACGCCCCCTGTGACACGCCCACTGTGACACGCCCACTGTGAAACGCCCACTGTGACACGCCCACTGTGACACGCCCCCTGTGACACGCCCCCTGTGACACGCCCCCTGTGACACGCCCACTGTGACACGCCCCCTGTGACACGCCCACTGTGACACGCCCACTGTGACACGCCCCTTGTGAAAACGCCCACTGTGACACGCCCATTTGTGACACGCCCACTGTGACACGCCCCCTGTGACACGCCCACTGTGACACGCCCACTGTGACACGCCCCTTGTGAAACGCCCACTGTGACACGCCCACTGTGACACGCCCACTGTGACACACCCACTGTGACACGCCCACTGTGACACGCCCACTGTGACACGCCCTTGTGTGAAACGCCCACTGTGACACGCCCCCTGTGACACGCCCACTGTGACACGCCCCCTGTGACACGCCCACTGTGACACGCCCACTGTGACACGCCCACTGTGACACGCCCCACTGTGACACACCCACTGTGACACACCCACTGTGACACACCCACTGTGACATTCCTTCTCCAGTTTTATTTTCTTGGTGATACTTGTAGGATTCGGCAGCGTCGCATAAATGGAAAAATAAAAGTGTTGCTATAGTGCAGGGGTGGGCAAACATTTTGACACACAGGCCACAGTGTGTCCTAAAATGATTGACAGAGGGGCCAATTTCAGTTAAAAAGATACAGCAGGGACCCTTACCTATTTTAACATAATTTGGTCACGTTCAGTGGGCCGGATTAATAACCCAAAGGGCCGTATCTGACCCGCGGGCCGTAGTTTGCCCATGTCTGCTATAGTGTGATGTGCAGCTGTCTATAGGGGGCGCTGACAGCTCCTTTTATTAAGTCGTTTTAGAGAGAGAACTACTTGTCTTTCTTTACTATTTGAGTTTCTTTACTCGAAAAAGATCAGATTTAAAAAGTTCTTTGGACAGAGGCTCTTTGGCGTCATGTAAACAAAGCATTTTCAATTAAACCCGAGCTACAAGTACAAACTGATTGAAACAAATGCAATCTTTACAAACACGACGATGTCAGAACTCAAATCCTAATAGTGAGCAGCAAAGTGTGAAGGCATCTAATGTTACAATCAAGTTCCTAACGACGCTTCCATTAGACTAATAGTGCTATTACAAGGCTCCTCCATTACCTCCTCACTGCGCAACAACATCCAACAAGTCCCCAACGCCAACATTTTGGACGCAGCCGAGTACGACCGTTTTATCAGTCAGCAATTAGCATCCGCGGCGCTAACGTCCCGATGAGGAGAACGCAAATATATGTTTTTAATTACCAAAGATTTAATAAACAATCCAACCCGGCGCTGCAGGGAACCGTTTGGTTGCGGGTTTTTGTTGTAAAGTTTTAAATTTGGTCGAAGAAGAAGAAGAGATCTGATGAGTTCTCGTTGAGTAAGTGTGAACAGGTAATGGAGGGAGCATTAGTGTTCGGAGGGAAAAGTTCGCTAATGGAATTTCAAACTTAAAGTGGGACTAAAAACTAAATCCACTTTTTTCACGACTAAACTGTGCGTATGATGTTTGAACAGCTTTATGTGCCGTTCCTACAGCTTTTATGGGCAATTTTAGAGCAAACTAGGTAAAAAAAATGTCTAAATCTAACTTTGTGCTGCCTTCAGTGGGCTTTGCAGTTTCAAGTAGTTGGTGACGTCACAAACGACTGCCCTGATTACAGCCAGGTGTGTCTGATCACAAACACCTGGCTGCGGGGGCGGAGTTTGAAGTGTGGATACCTGTTTGACCAATCACAGTGTCCCTTATACCTCCAGACCCCGCCCCTCCTCACTCTCCCCTTTAGTCCTGCAGGTACCGCCCAGAGTTTAGCAGCTCTATTTCAAATGTGGGCGGAGTTTAGTTGTTTAGTTCCACTTTAACTTCACCGTGTACTTCTAGTAACCTACAGTCACCACTGTCCTGGTTCAGTCCCATCTCTTAGTAATAAAAAAATCTTACAGACATTTTCCACAGACATTTTACTTCTATGGGGTATTAAAGAGGAGGTATTTACTTCTATGGGGTATTAAAGAGGAGGTATTTACTTCTATGGGGTATTAAAGAGGAGGTATTTACTTCTATGGGGTATTAAAAGAGGAGGTATTTACTTCTTTGGGGTATTAAAGAGGAGGTATTTACTTCTATGGGGTATTTAAGAGGAGAGGTATTTACTTCTATGGGGTATTAAAGAGGAGGTATTTACTTCTATGGGGTATAAAGAGGAGGTATTTACTTCTATGGGGTATTAAAGAGGAGGTATTTACTTCTATGGGGTATTAAAGAGGAGGTATTTTACTTCTATGGGGTATTAAAAGAGGAGGTATTTACTTCTATGGGGTATTAAAGAGGAGGTATTTACTTCTCTATGGGTATTAAAGAGGAGGTATTTTACTTCTATGGGGTATTAAAGAGGAGGTATTTACTTCTATGTGTATTAAAGAGGAGGTATTTTACTTCTATGGGGTATTAAAGAGGAGGTATTTACTTCTCTGGGGTATTAAAGAGGAGGTATTTACTTCTATGGGGTATTAAAGAGGAGGTATTTACTTCTATGGGGTATTAAAGAGGAGGTATTTACTTCTATGGGGTATTAAAGAGGAGGTATTTACTTCTATGGGGTATTAAAGAGGAGGTATTTACTTCTCTGGGGTATTAAAGAGGAGGTATTTACTTCTATGGGGTATTAAAGAGGAGGTATTTTACTTCTATGGGGGTAAAGAGGAGGAGGTTTTACTTCTATGGGGTATTAAAGAGGAGGTATTTACTTCTCTGGGGTATTAAAGAGGAGGTATTTTACTTCTATGGGGTATTAAAGAGGAGTTATTTACTTCTATGTGTATTAAAGAGGAGGTATTTACTTCTATGGGGTATTAAAGAGGAGGTATTTACTTCTCTGGGGTATTAAAGAGGAGGTATTTACTTCTATGGGGTATTAAAGAGGAGGTATTTACTTCTATGGGGTATTAAAGAGGAGGTATTTACTTCTATGGGGTATTAAAGATGAGGTATTTTACTTCTCTGGGGTATTAAAGAGGAGGTATTTACTTCTGTGGGGTATTAAAGAGGGTTAACTGTAAGAATAGGGCCCGGGAGAGATCGCTAGATTACTCAAACATGCATGGATGACATATACAAGCTCTATAGACATGTTTTTGATTAGTAACCAATGGTAGAAAGCTTTAAAAAATCAATTTTTTCGTAATACCTCCTCTTTAAAGTTGAAAAAAAGAAAAAGTAAGCAAAACCAGCCCATTCATAACTTGAACTGAATAATATTTAAGTATTTAGTTTGCAGTGAGGTTTGGTGAGTTACAAAAGCATTTAAACGTCTTCAAAAGTCGCCTGTCATGATAAATGGTAGATCAGACATGTCAAACTCAGGCCCGTGGGCAAAATTTGGCTCTCGATATAAAAATATTTGGCCCAGGACATCATGCATGCACCTCTAATACTATGAATCCCAGAATGCTTTGCAAATGTACTGGTGCACTGGTGGACACTCATCTCATCAAATTTAATCCACCTCTTCTGAAAAACCTGCAGATGAATTTTTCAATAAATATTTAGTTTGATCCACGACTTAGTCACAGTTTTTTAATTTTAGGCCTCTGTGAATTTGAGTTTG
Organism: Periophthalmus modestus; assembly: GCA_019594935.1. NCBI lineage: Eukaryota > Metazoa > Chordata > Actinopteri > Gobiiformes > Gobiidae > Periophthalmus > Periophthalmus modestus. The sequence goes on along the minus strand of JAIEZT010000016.1, from coordinate 14,271 downwards.
ACGCCCCTTTTTATACATTTTTCCACCTTTAAGTCACTCAAAACTCTTTAGATTAAGGAAATACTCACTCATTCACTCACACAGACACTGGCGTCAAGGTGGGTTAAGTGTCTTGCTCAAGGACACAACAGCAGCATTCATTTGTGAGCTGGAATCGCACCGCCAAACGATCAGCGGACAAACCTGAGCCACCGTCGCCCCCTGTGTGTTTCCTGTAGTATCGCGGACAGGCCTCTGCTCTGTCCTCTCCTGCTGCAGTATAAACTCGTGGCGCGTGTTCGGTCTCGATTGTTCCTCGTCTTTTTGCAGATTTTCGTTTTATTTTTGGGGCTGTGTTTCTGTCAGCGCTGAGACCTGGAGCTGAGACTCACTCACTCACTGTCAGACCTGTCACATGTCAACGAGGCGCCGGCGTGGAACGTGTGTGAGGACTGCGCCGTCTCAGAGGACAAGACAGAGGACAAGATGGAGGACAAATGCGGAGGTCATCCCATTAACAACGAGGTCCCCGGTTCAAGTCCCAGGACGTGTGTGAAGTTTGCATGTTCTCAACTGGACTATAAAGAAACTGGATGTAAGAGTTTTATTTTAAATCGAGGGATGCATTGATCCAACTTTTTCGGCTCTTTAAGTATCTCCCACTGGCCGATATTAACCGAGACAGAAAACAGCATTTATTTCCATTTAACGAAAATAAAATGAGACAGAACTGGTCCAAGTGTGTTATAGAGTTATTTAAGCAACCAAAGAGCCAATCCAGAGTGGAGCTGATGAAGGTAACGCCCCTTCCCGCCCACACTGATGGTTTAACAGGGAGCAAGCGCTTAGCAACGCTGTCAATCAAACCTGTTGCTAATGCTAGCAGGACCGACCTTGGGGAAAGAAGTCAGACAGCAGTGAAATAAAAGGATCATGTAGAGGGTTAATAGTCTGAATAAAAATTAAAAAAAATTCAAAACTAAGATAAATAACTAGGCCGGTCTCAAAGATAACATTTAAGACCAAAATGACGAGTCTGAATAAAAATTAAAAAAAAAAACCCTCAAAAAATAAGATAAGATAAATAGGCCTCAAGATACAAAATAAAATTATTTAAAAAAAATCAACAACAAAACTCAAAATAACTTTAAAAATAAATAAAAAATAAACTCAAAATAACTAAAAAAAAAAAAAAAAAAAGTAGAGTGGGTTAATACGAACATTTAAGACCAAAATGACGAGTATGAAATAAAAAAAAAAAACCCTCAAAAAATAAGATAAGACTCAAGATAACAAAATAAAATCATAAATAAACTCAAAATAACTTTTTAAAAAATCAAGAAGAAAAACTCAAAATAATAAAAACTAATTTAAAAATACCTAAAAAAAATAAAGAAAATAAACTAAAAACATTAATAAATAAAGAGAGGGGCCACAGTTTTTCAATAGAAAGTGAATTGGCGCGAGAGTGGATGGAGCCGGAAGTGGGCCGTAGTTTGCCCCCGTCTGGTCCAGCAGGTTAGCAATGCCCATTTATTTATACAGAGCAGAAACAGCGCAGTTTGCACTCGTAGTAAGTGCTTTCCACAACTTTCAGCTACCAGAACTATCAAGCTAACGCGTAATTCCTGATTCTCATACAATAAAATGCTTCCTAACCACATGCAGACAGACTTATTTTGAGCTCAACATCTGCGTAGACAATATATCTGTACTAAAGAAAGAACAATTTTGCTCAAACACATGGGGAAAAACACTGTGTACCTCCCCTTTAAGAGAATCCCAGAATACACCACCTTTAAGACTCATGTTTAAGTGTCTTCATATAAAAAATAAAGTTAGTTTGCAGTTTGTTGAAGTTGTAAACGAGTTGCCCTGAGCTGTGTGATTCAGTGAGTGTTTTGTGTTGGACGCTGTTACTGATGAAGACTTTATAAAACGCTGGCTTTCTCATTACACTAATGAACTTTATAATTACCTCCTCCCCCTCGCTGTAACGGAGACATTAGGCCTCCGTGTCATTACTTCAGCCCAGGACACAAACCGGCGGCCATTTTCTATCTTAATTACAGGGTTTCAGATGACATCACCACATCCTATAGGCCAATCATATTTAAAGGGTCTTTACATTCCTGGTAATGTTCTGTATAAATGGTAGTTCTTGCATGAGCTCCCCCTGCAGGTGTCGTCTTGTGAGTGCAGTTTGGGTCAGATACAGACAGATACAGAATAATTTTGAAAGCTTTTGCACATAGCTAATGCACTAGCCCCCGAGTTCCAAATACAAAGTGAACATTGGTGCGCTTTCAACTCCGGCTCCAATTCATTTTCTACAGTGTGGCCCAAAAGTCACTGACACTTTTAAATCTTCAGTAGCTCCTTTAATTCTTAAGTTATACTCACCAAATTTTAGCAGTAGATAAACTGAACCCTCCAAGATTTTTGGCAATATACACAGTTATAATTGTTAACTTACACTTGAACTTATCACTACTTAAACTAAGGGAAGTAATAATGTTTTTAAGTGTCCACCATTTTGGGTTTATCTCTGAACAGCCTGATTCAGCACACTTTACATAACATTTAAAGCATTTCCGGCCTTATGGCTCTTATTTGATCCTCGATATTACGTTTTAAGTCGTTTATTGTCTGAGGTTTATTCATCTTTTCTTTAAGATAGACCCATAGGAAGAAATCGGGACTAGTCAGGTCTGTGGAGATCACATACTGCCCCCTGTGACTCAAAGTACCACTGCACAATGAGGGTTCGTTCCTCGGTGCTATATTTGCTCATATTAATGTCGGAAGGGTAGTTCTAAATGCTCTGAAAAAATAAAAGAAAAATATATAGAAATAAAAGAGTTATTAATTTTTTTCAACTGTCAGTGACTTTTGGGCCACCCTGTATTTGAAAGCTGTGGCCGCTCTCTCTGTAACTGCTGCTGTCAGACTCGTCAGTTTGGACTTAAAATGTTCTGATTAACCCGTTCTGGTGTTTTTTGTGCGTGTAAATTCCGTGGTCATAATTCCAAAGATGGAAGTCCAAATTCGCCGCTGTACCTGCTCTAGCCTCGATGAGCTTCATTTGACTGGAGCCGACGTCACACTCACTTAGTCGCTTCTTTACACTGACTCTACTGTACCTTTAATGCACCTTTAAGCTCCTAATGCTTTTCTGCCCTCTACCGTCCTTTGATAAGACTGTGTTGCATTTAAAGCCTATTTTTTATTTTTGTTGGACAACTTTTTGATGGTGAACTTGACGAGCAACACTCAAACGCACCATTAGCCGCAGAGCCATTCCACTTAATAGAGCTAATTCAGCCTTTGTCCAAAGCCACATTTACTGCGGCGCTGATGAGTCAAACTGCCTTGTTTGATTCATTACATTAAACTGGAAAAGTGTGTCATTATATACAAGAGGTTCTCAAAGTGTGGTCCGTGCACGAGCCTATATCACACGACTATTCACTGTTCAGGTCCGTATTTAAAATGGGGCTTTTCTGCAAAATCGATTTTTTTTCTTGTTATAATGCTGTTCCCTCACCAAAAAACATGCCTGAAGAGTTTTTAGTTGTCATCCATGTTTCGATACTAGTTTTAGTATCAATTAGTATCTGATTTTCGATACTTTTGGCTACTTTTGTAAGAATATGAATGCTACCAACTGAGCTACTGCCGCCACGAGTTTGCGGTAATATGTCGTCTGCATTTGCTTTAAAATTGGCCAAAAATATGAGGAACAGTAGATGATTTAATGGTTAATGGTACATGGTGACATTTTTGAATAGCTCTTTTCAAACTTCAAGTCATTGTGTTGCTGACTCACTCTCAAACATTCCTAATAAGCCTTAATAACGAATGTACGCCTGTGTTTATTCTTCTCATATAGAACACTCCTCTGAACACTGTTGAAATAAAAGTCACATGGGTGAACTTTGTGCTTTGGGGCTGGTCTTATCTCATTACACTGAGCTGTGCCATTCAACCATGGAGACTCCCTACTACGCACAGCACTTGTCTGTGAATCAGCTAAAATCTAAACCCGAAAATGAAGATAGCAACTACCTGCACGTCCCAGTCCCTCCTTACCCCCGTCCCGAGCTTCATGTGACCCACGTGAGCCACTGCACGGACAAGGACGGGCTCTCCGGGATCCTGGAGGACGCCGGCTTCAGGAGCCCAAGATACTGGAAAGAGTGGCCAGGAGTGGTGTGGTTCAGCCTGACCGTGAGCAGAGCTGAGCTGACCGAAGCTGAGGCAAGACCCATGACCATCGTCCACCCCAACGGCGAAGAGGAGCTGTACGACCCACCCACCAACACAGGGCCCCAGCCGACTCCACAGAACCAGGGGGACCGTGAGTACTGTAGAGCTGCATTGATCAACGGGTCGATGGGGTATGAGCCGACCAAAATGTGTTTTAGTCAAAAATGTGATCTAGGAAGACAGCAGCACAAAGGGCGCCACCTTTTTAGTCGTCTACAGCTCTGACGTGCTGCTGGACACGTCAGATAGAGCTTCATGTCCTTTATCAGTGATCACAGCATCAGGCTTAAGTTCACTTCACTCTTCACTTCAGACTCTTTTGGTCAGGAGAGTGTGTTTACTTTACACGTTTCTTTACTTCCTGTAACTTCCTCCGAAGCTTCACGTGATGGTGTAGTGATGGTGTAGTGATGGTGTGATGGTGCAATGATGGTGTAGTGGTTGTGTAGTGATAGTGTAGTGATGGTAATGTTGAGGTGATGGTGTGGTGATGGTGCAATGATTGTGATGGTGTAGTGGTGGTGTAGTCATGGTGCAGTGATGGTGTAGTCATGGTGCAGTGATGGTGTAGTGATGGTGTAGTGATGATGTTATGATAATGTAGTGATGGTGTAGTGATGGTGTAGTGATACTGTAGTGGTGGTGTAGCGATGATGTAGCGATGATGTAGTGATGGTGTAGCGATGATGTAGCGATGATGTAGCGATGATGTAGTGATGGTGTAGCGATGATGTAGTGATGGTGTAGCGATGATGTAGTGATGGTGTAGCGATGGTGTAGCGATGATATAGTGATGATGTAGTGATGATGTAGTGATGGTCTAGCGATGATGTAGTGATGGTGTAGCGATGATGTAGTGATGATGTAGTGATGGTGTAGCGATGATGTAGCGATGGTGTAGCGATGGTGTAGCGATGATATAGTGATGATGTAGTGATGATGTAGTGATGATGTAGCGATGATGTAGCGATGATGTAGCGATGATGTAGCGATGATGTAGTGATGATGTAGTGATGGTAATGGTGACGGTAATGGTGATGGTGTAATGATGGTGCAGTGATGGTGATGGTGTAGTGGTGGTGTAGTGATGGTGTAGTGATGGTGATGGTGTAGTGATGGTGCAGTGATGCTCTTTAAGCCCCTCCCCCTTCAGAGCTCTATCACAACACGATCAGCTGCCTCGCGCTAATGAAACTACTGCACATACACCAGGTTTGTGAAGTCGTAGTGTATTGTTTTGTCGTGTGGAAGCATGGGTGACGTAGGCTTGTGGGCGGAGTTTTGTACAAGATCTTAGCGCTAACCATAAGAAGGGTTTGAATAGGGCCTGAAAGAGATCGCTAGATTACCCAAACATGCATGTATGACATATAAATCTTCTTCAGGCATGTTTTTGATGAGGGAACGATGTTATAACACAGTAGAAAGCTAAAAAATTATAATATTTTGCAGCACCTCCTCATGGTCACGTTGTGTTTGCTTTGTGACTGGTGCAGGTGGAGTCCTTCAGACCTTTGCCACCTCTCCTGCTTTTATGTCCAGCTCCAGACTGGGTTCATTCTGCTTCACGCTCCCCCTGCAGGACGTCCTGGAGAAGTACGGCTGACAGGTGTGTCTTCATGGAGGAAGTGTCTGGGGAGGAGGTGGAAGCGCTGGGGGTGGTACTGAAGGACAGAGGGATGTTGTTACTTAAAGTGCACATGACAGGTTACACTCATTTCACTAAAGCTTGGTTAACATCATTATATTTAAGATTATAATACAAAATCCTGCTTAGTTCTGCGTGTAAAAGTAGTGTAGATCCTGGGTTAAAGTTCTCAATCCCCGCAGACAAATCCAACGCCGTTATAATACTTAAACTGAGCGTATTCTTGTTGTCAGTTCTGTGGGGGGCAGAAGCCGGTGATGCGGGTGTGGAAGACCGTCCTGTACAAACAAAAGGTGATGTACGCAGTTCTAGTCCACAGCCCGAGTCCGACCAATCAGCAGACGTTTGGTAACTTCCCTGAGCTGAAGGAGGAACCGAGCTCCATCTGCGCCTTCAGACAGGAGCCACGCCCACACTTCCTCTGGAGGCCGCAAGCCATGAGCGAGACACACGAGTAAGACACGTGAACAAGACACATGAGGAAGGAGGGAACAGGGCTGTAGAGAGTATTCATGCCACTTTAGTGTAACTCCAGTTTATTTAGCCTAACGCGAAATCTATTTTTTAGCTTTCTCCCATGTTATAACTGTGTTTCCTCATCAAAAACACGTCTGAAGTGGTTTTAAATGTCATCCATGCATGTTTGAGTAATCTAGAGATCTCTCCTGGACCCTATTCAAACCCTCCTCATGGTTAGCTGTACGATTTTGTACAAGGCTCCGCCCACAAGTCTACATCACCCATGCTCCTACACGGCAACTCTCCATAAATACACAAAAATGTGATACAAAACTGTTGACTACGACTTCACAAACCTGATGTATGTGCAGTAGTTTCATTAGTGGGATGCAGCTGAGGGAGTGAGGAGAGAGAAAGATGGGAGACTGCAGGAAGTTCCAGGTGCCACAGGGGGGCGCCCAGTGGAAAAAAAAACTGTTCTTGTGTCCTTAGGCAAGACACTTGACCCACATTTCCTCGTGTGAATGTGTGTGGGTTGGTGGAGGGTGTGACGGCACAGATTGGCTGCTTCACTTACACTACGCACACCACAGTTTGAGAAACCCTGGGGACTGATGCTGTTGTTTTACATCAGTTTCTTGTTGTTTGTGCAGCTTTGAGCTCGTGGTGAATCAGAACTCTCTCTCGGTGGAGTCCGCCCCTTCATACGACGAGGCCGGGAGATTCAGACTCAGATACTTCGTGTGGGACGAGGTGGCTTTGGCTCTGCACGTCGGCCGCCAGGTCTGGATTCACTTCAAATATAAATCTACTGAAGACGTATTTGGCATTTTTTTGTAAAGTGGTCTCTCATTTTTCACAACAGGCAAAATCCGTGAAGTATCAGCTTTATTTTTTACAATTATTCTATATGTTTCTTGGCTGTAAAACCCCTCACCACACACTTTGGCCCAAAAGTCACTGACATATTTTTATTTCATTTTTTCAGAGCATTTAGAACGACTCTTCCGACATTAATCTGAGCAAATACAGCACCGAGGAACGAACCCTCATTGTACAGTGGTACTTTGAGTCACATGGGTCAAATTCACAAATCCAGCGGTGTTACCGTCGACATTTTAATACCAGAGATGCCCCGAGTGTACATGCAATTAAAGGAATAATAAGTGTTTTTCACAGACAGGGGGCAGTATGTGATCTCCACAGACCTGACTAGTCCTGATTTCTTCCTGTGGGTCTATCTTAAAGAAAAGGTGTTTGCGAATAAACCTTCTCCTAGTTTAAGTAGTGAAAAGTTCAAGTGTAAGTGAACAATTATAACTGTATGTACTGCCAAAAATCTGGGAAGGTTGAGTTTATCTACTGCTAAAATTTGGTGAGTATAACTTAAGAATTAAAGGAGCTGTTGAAGATTTAAAAGTGTCAGTGACTTTTGGGCCACACTGTACAAAGTAATAGAAAGAGAGTCCAATTCTGGGCCCTAAACTCACACGCCTTTGTCGCCCCCTGTGGATAAGTAGTTTGTTTTTTTCAGCACATTCTGGTGATTTAACAGCGATTCTCACGATTATATAAAATGTCCCATGTACAATTATCGTCGAACCTTTTTATCACGATAAACGATATTTCTGTTTATTGTCCCGTCCTGAAGATCCACAGGTCACACCACAGTCCGTCTGATTGAGTTTTGTGTTTCCAGGTGCTGAGGTTTGAGTCTGAGGACCTGCGAGGGGCCCTGAGATTCTGTGAGACGGGGGCCCCTCCCAGACCCTTCTCTGAGTTCCAGTCGTTTGAAGAAGCCCAAGGACACGTGCCCTGGCCTCTGCCGCGTTTCTCTCACTCACATTTTGCCATTAATCCTTAAAGTGCCGATATTATGCAGAAGTTTAATAATTTTATCATTTATTACGTTGTTTCCTCGACACACACAGACCTGGAGCTGTGTTTTGTTTGATTCACACATGTTTATGACACGAAACCTGCAGATTTGGGCTGAGTTCTTCTCTCAAACTGAAAACACTCTGTTCCACCTTGTGATGTCATCATGTGGTGATACAGGAAGTGCTCCTCTGTGTTTTTACATGACATACATCTTCACTAGAATCATTTGAATACATTTTTAAAGTCAACAACTGTGATTATTCTAGTGTACTGTAGAGGAAATAGGTTCAGTTAACTTGAAAACTACCACTTCATGACATCACAAGGTGGAACAGAGCATTCATGAAATTAATAATGAATTTATTACATTTCAGCTAAATAAACACAGCAGAAAAACTGAATTATTACCCTTAACTATTTTAATATAATTTGGTCGTGCTCAATGGGCCAGATTAATAAACCCAAAGGTCCGTCTTTTATTTCTATTACAGTTTTTATACAAACAGAAAACATCAAATATATGCAGTAAAGGCCTCAAAGTAAATCATATTTATTTTAAATTAAAAAGTATCAAAATTTTCACTCTTTGCCTTGTCGAAAAATATGAAGTATTAGTATATTTAACTTTTTTCTTTACTGCATAATTACATTTATCTCACGTCATGTATTTCATCTCTTCTGATCTAAAATGTACAAAGTAGTAAAATTGTAAAAATTAAAAAAAAAAAAAAAACATTGAGTGAGAGGGCGTGTCCAAATGTTTAATATTAAAACATGGACTTCAAAAACATGGAGGAGCACGTAAAAGATGGATTAAATAGTTAAATTGAATTGAATCAGCTCCTGAGTCATTACACCTTATTGGGTTACCACCTAATGACATCAGAAGGTGAAACCCAGTGTTCTGAGCTCTACAGTGAGACCACATACAAATGAAACACAGTTAGTATTGGCTCTTCAGTCACGTCTTTGTCCAGATGACCAAATGTTTCTGAAATATGTGTTTTTTCTCTCTGTGTTTCATGGCACTTGTATGTTATGTGTATTTATTAGACAGTTGTGAGTGTTGTTACATGTTACATTTGTGATTCGACTCATACAAATAAAATGCAACACCTTTATTTCCTTAAATGAAGGTTTAAACTGTCAGAAAAATGCCTTTGGGTGATAAATAAACAGGGATTGTGTTTCACAGTTAGCGCTACTTCCTGTATTTGTGCAGAGGCAGACACTGGGGGTGGGTTAAGTGTCTTGCTCATGGACACAGAGAAAGCGTTCGACTGTGGGAGCTGGAATCGCACCGCCAACCTGTGGGTCAATGCATCTGACGCATAGACTGTTTAAAAAAGTGGACTACGTGAGTGTGACGCCGCCTTACCTCAGTTATAGCGGCTAATTTGGAGCCGAGTTTCATATTTGGATTTCTGACGCGAGTATCATAGCAACCAAAGAGCCAATCAGGAGAGAGGTTGATGACGGTAACGCCCCTACCCGTCCGCACCGCTGGTTTTAGCATGTAGCGGGCACTTAGCGGGCACTTGTCAATTAAAACCTGTTGCTAACGCTAACAGGAGCGACCTCAGGGAAAGAAGGCGCCTGATTTGTCTTTTATTAATGTTCATATGTTGATATAAAGACACAAAAGTGAAATAAAAACCCAGGATCATGTAGACGGTTAATACGAACATTTGAGACCAAAATGACGAGTATGAAATAAAAAAAAATAACTCAAAAAATAAGATATGTTAAATAAGATTCAGGATAACAAAATAAAATAATAATTTAAAAAAAAATCAAGAACAAAAACTCAAAATGATAAAAACTAATTTAAAAAAACACCCAAAATACATTAAAAAAAAATAAAGAAAATAAACTAGAAACATGAATAAATAAACTCAAAATAAAAAAAAAAAAAAAAAAAAAAAAAAAAAAAAAAAAAAAACCTTAAAAAATAACAAAAAAAAATGAATCCAGGATCATGTAGAGGGTTAATATGAACATTCAAGACCAAAATGAGGAGTCTGAAATAAAAAAAAATAACTCAAAAAATAAGGTAAGTTAAACAAGACTCAAGATAACAAAATAAAATAATAAATAAACTCAAAATAACTTTAAAAAAAAAAAAAAAAAAAAAAAAAAAAAAAAGAAAGAAAATAAACTAAAAACATTAATAAATAAACTCAAAATAACTAAAAAAAAAAAAAAAAAAAAGAAAACCCCCCCCCCCCCCCCAAAAAAAAATTTCAAAATAACAGAAAAAAAATGAATCCAAGATTAAGTAAAGGGTTAATATGACATTTAAGACCAAAATGACGAGTCTGACAGCAGCAGTTACAGAGAGGAGACACAGTTTTTCAATAGAAAGTGAATTGGAGCCAGAGTTAATGTAGCCGGGAGTGCACTCATAATCACTTCCTGTTTAGAACACGACAGCTAGCAGGTTAGCTATGTCCGTTTATATATAGAGTCTATGGTACGCCGACAGTGATGGGATAAGTGTCTTGCTTAAGGACACAACAACAGCCTTCATCTGTGGGAGCAAAATCAAACCGATAACCTTCATGTCAGCGGGCAAACGCTCTACCGACTGAGCCACCGCCTTCTTTCTGATCTCTGAATCGTAGCACATCTCTTCTCTTGTCTCCTGTACTTTTTTTTTTTTAAGTTTTCTTTTTTTTTTTTTTGACAAACCACTCTCCCAACTGTCAAACGCCGATTTAAATTACCTGCTCCGACGCTAATGAAAATAAGGTTTGTGTAACGACCAATCAGAAGAGAGAAAAACGCCGGGACTATTATCTGTCGATACCTCCAGCCGGAATAGGGAGATTTACTGTCCAATTTACACCAGCGCCGTATCCTGTTCAATCACATCTTCGATATTAACACCGAGCAATAATTCCTCCTGCTTTATTACAATGGCGTTGGTCCTGTTCCATAAATCAGATACAAAGAGAGGTAATCTTTCACGCAGGAAGTCGGCCGTGTCTCCTCCCGACCCAAATTGCAGACAAAATGAAACATTATTTGAGCACTTTATGTTCTTTTGTGGAGAGAGGACAGGAGACATTCTGGACACTCGGCTGAACTTTTGAATAATAAAACTAATGATAATTCGACTTCACAAATGGTGCTGCTTGTTCCTGAAAATCTGATGAATTCAAAATGTGAAAATTCAGATTGGGGCATTTCACTTTCATTTTTTGTTTTTTTTTTTTTTTTTTTTGTAGATTTATTTTATTTTATTTTATTTTATTTTATTTTTTCTCATTTTATTGTAGCACTCTGAGATTCTATGGAATGAAGAATGCATTGTAAATAAATTATTATTATTATTTAATTTATTTAATTTATTTATCTATCTATTTATTTATTTTATTTTAATAAGAGGGGGTGTTGTCTGAAAAACATTTTTGTGAGTTAAAGCCAAATAATCAAATTCAAAATCAGACTAAGCTTTAGGACGAAAACCTGGACTAGACCAGGACTAAACCCTATGATTACATGTTAAAGCCAAACAGCACAACAGCACTTCCTGTATTACCACATGATGACATCACAAGGTGGGACAGAGTGTTTTCAGTTTGAGAAGAAGCCGGAATTTGCAGGATTTGTGTGTTAAACATGTGACTAATATGGGCCTTTAACACCACTCAAAAAGATGAAATAGGTGCTGTCGTGTTTTTAGCCTGTTTTGTGTTGCCAGGTTTGACAGACACTCGTCAATATTCTGCAATTTTCAAATTAAAACCAGAGGGAGGCAGATAAATGAATGTTGTTCTCATACAGAGTCAGAGTCGGGTCTCGTCACTGATACAAATGATCAGGTTCAACATTTGTGAGTTTTACTTTCTGGATATTTCATGGTGAAGTGGGATTAACAGGGAAAACTGTGTCTTGCGCCCCCACCTGGGAGTATGACGTCATCACACTCTGAGGCCCACAGACTGGACTTTTTACAGTGTCTCTATGAATAAACCTGTTTTTACAGTGTAGTCTGAGGAGGAGAGGAGGAAGAGGAGGAGAGGAGGAGGGGAGAAGAGGGAAGGAGGAAGAGGGGAGAAGAGGAGGAGGACAAGTGGAGAGGAGTAGAGAAAGAGAGGGGAGGAGGAAGAGAGAAGAGGAGAGGAGGAAAGAAGGAGAGGAGGAGGAGATAAGGAGAGGAAGAGAAGAGAGGAAAGAAGGGGAGGAGGGGACGAGAGGAGGAGAGTAGGAGAGGAGGAAGAGATAAGGAGAGGAGGAGAAGAGGAGAAGAAAGGAAAGGAGGAGGAGGAGGAGAGGAGAGGAGAGGAGAAGAGAAGAGAGAAGAGGAGAGGAGGAAAGAAGGAGAGGAGGAGGAGAGAGAGGAAAGAAGGGGAGAAGGAGAGGAGGAGGAGATAAGGAGAGGAAGAGAAGAGAGGAAAGAAGGGGGAGGAGGGGAGGGGAGAGGAGGAGAGTAGGAGAGGAGGAAGAGATAAGGAGGAGGAGGAGAAGAGGAGAAGAAAGGAAAGGAGGGGAGGAGAGGAGGAGAGGAGAAGGGGAAGAGAGAAGAGGAGAGGAGGAAAGAAGGAGAGGAGGAGGAGAAGAGAGGAAAGAAGGGGAGAAGGAGAGGAGGAGGAGATAAGGAGAGGAAAGGAAGGGAGGAGAGAAGGAGAGAAGAAGAGGAGGAGGAGAAAAGGGGAGGAGAGAAAGGGAAGAGAGAAGAAGAGGGGAGGAGAGGTAGAGAGGAGAAGAGAAGGATAGGAGGAGGAGAAAAGGAGGAGAGGAAGAGAGGAGGAGAGAAGGAGATGAGGAGGAGTTAATGAGACAAGGAGAAGAAAGAAGGGGAGGAGGAGGATAGAAGGATAGGAGGAGGAGAAAAGGGGAGGGGAGGAGGAGAGGAGCAGCTGTCTGAACAGAGAGAGAAACTGTCGGCAGCTGAAAATGATCCAAACCTGAACAACAACACATCACAACACCAGAGTTTAAAGGCCCATATTACACAGTTTAAACTGAAAACACTCTGTCCCACCTTGTGATGTCATCATGTGATAATACAGGAAGTGCTCCACTGTGTTTTTAAACTCCACACACCTTCACTAGAATCATGTGGATAATTTCACCCCTGGAATTGCCGATCTACTCCTGAACTAAAGGTAAAAGGAGCTGTTCACTTGAAAACTACCACTTGATGACATCACAAGGTGGAACAGAGTGTTTTGAGCTTTGGAGATGTTACAGACTAATATTAAATGAAACAAAGGAGGAGGAAACATCATTAAACACGGATTCAAGCTACAAGAGTCAGTTTTGTGTAGTATAGGAGCTTTAAAGTGGAGGTACTGATCAAAAATCGACTTTCTCCCTCGTTATGACGTCGTTCGCAGATTGGCAGCCTCACGTGTGTCGGTCTACCCCAGGGCAGCTGCGGCAGGAAACGAACAAAACTCAAAATATTCATCCTTTTCTCCTCGCTCTACATAAACACCACCTCTCTGGTTTACGTTAGCCGCCGGCCGCTCCACGAAGCGTCCCCTCCGTCGACTTAAGCAGGTAGCTGAGGCGTGTAGCGCTAAGGTTTTTTAAGCTAGCTCGCGCACTTCTTCTTCTTCTTCTTCTTCCAGTGGCAGAATGTCCCAGCTCCGTACTGTAAGAGGATTAGCGACTTGAAAAAGGTAGCATTCGTTTAATTGAAGGCTTAGCACAGGCTGAGAAAGGCTCCGGCCCTGCCCAGAACGCCACACTTTAAACCCGAGTCGATGTTTGCGCTCGCCGCCTCCCGCTAACCTTACACGACTAAAACCGCTACATTTTCAAGACATTTTTTTGCGTTTAATCTCGTCTTGAACTGCATTATTCAAATCCTGTGATCTGTAATCCCTCGGTATAAAGGAGGGAGAGTTTGCACAGCGCTGTGTCAGTTCTTCTTATAGTAACTGACTGAATGAATGTACGATAAAAGTGTTTCGGAGTCAAAAGACGGGAGTTTATGAGCTCAAAATGTCACGTTTATCCGTGTTTAGCGGGTTTTAGGAGGTTAAATTGACTTAAAGTGCACGTGTTACGCTGTTTTCTGA
>JAIEZT010000159.1:0-11787 GCA_019594935.1 Periophthalmus modestus | reverse complement strand
AAAGAGGCGTGTCTCGTTGAAAAAGGGGAGTGTCCTGTCCCACTGAAAAGGGGCGTGTCCCACTGAAAAGGGGCGTGTCTCACTGAAAAGAGGCGTGTCTCATTGAAAAAGGGGTGAAGATGTTTGTTTCCATGTCTCTTCTTCAGCTCTGGTCAGATCACTGCTGGACACTGCCTCATATCTGTCTGAAGGAGGCGCTAACGACAAACACTAAACAACTTTTGTTTACAGTTTCTGTTTGAAGGCCTTTGGTTCCACCTCCTCCTCTGACCCTTTTGTACCTCCTCCACTGACCCTTTTGTTCCACCTCCTCCTCTGACCCTGTTGTACCTCCTCCTCTGACCCTTTTGTTGTTCCACCTCCTTCTCTGACCCTTTTCGTTCCACCTCCTTCCTCTGACCTTTCTGTTCAACCTCCTCCTCTGACTCTTTCGTACCTCCTCCGCTGACCCTTTTGTTCCACCTCCTCCTCTGACCCTGTTGTACCTCCTCCTCTGACCCTTCTGTTCCACCTTCTCCTCTGTCCCTTTTGTACCTCCTCCTCTGACCCTTCTGTTCCACCTCCTCTGACCCTTTTGTACCTCCTCCACTGACCCTTTTGTTCCACCTCCTCCTCTGACCCTGTTGTACCTCCTCCTCTGACCCTTTTGTTCCACCTCCTTCTCTGACCCTTTCGTTCCACCTCCTTCTCTGACCTTTCTGTTCAACCTCCTCCTCTGACTCTTTCGTACCTCCTCCGCTGACCCTTTTGTTCCACCTCCTCCTCTGACCCTGTTGTACCCTCCTCCTCTGACCCTTTTTGTTTCCACCTTCTCCTCCTGTCCCTTTTTGTACCTCCTCCTCTGACCCTTCTGTTCCACCTCCTCTGACCCTTTTGTACCTCCTCCACTGACCCTTTTGTTTCCACCTCCTCCTCTGACCCTGTTGTGTACCTACCTCCTCTCTGACCCTTTGGTTCCACCTCCTTCTCTGACCCTTTCGTTCCACCTCCTTCTCTGACCTTTCTGTTCAACCTCCTCCTCTGACTCTTTCGTACCTCCTCCGCTGACCCTTTTGTTCCACCTCCTCCTCTGACCCTGTTGTACCTCCTCCTCTGACCCCTCTTCTGTTCCACCTTCTCCTCTGTCCTTTTGTACCTCCTCCTCTGACCCTTTTGTTCCACCCTCCTCTGACCCTTTTGTAACCTCCTCCACTGACCCTTTTGTTTCCACCTCCTCCTCTGACCCTGTTGTACCTCACCTCCTCTGACCCTTTTTGTTCCACCTCCTTCTCTGACCCTTTTCGTTCCACCTCCTTCTCTGACCTTTCTGTTTCAACCTCCTCCTCTGACTCTTTCGTACCTCCTCCGCTGACCCTTTTGTTCCACCTCCTCCTCTGACCCTGTTGTACCTCCTCCTCTGACCCTTCTGTTCCACCTTCTCCTCTGTCCCTTTTGTACCTCCTCCTCTGACCCTTCTGTTCCACACCTCCTCCTCTGACCCTTTTGTACTCCTCCACTGACCCTTTTTGTTCACACCTCCTCCTCTGACCCTGTTGTACCTCCTCCTCTGACCCTTTGTTCCACCCTCCTTCTCTGACCCTTTCGTTCCACCTCCTTCTCTGACCTTTCTGTTCAACCTCCTCCTCTGACTCTTTCGTACCTCCTCCGCTGACCCTTTTGTTCCACCTCCTCCTCTGACCCTGTTGTACCTCCTCCTCTGACCCTTTTGTTCCACCTCCTTCTCTGACCCTTTCGTTCCACCTCCTCCTCTGACCCTTTTGTATCTCCTCCTCTGACTTTCATACCTCCTCCTCTGACCCTTTTGTTCCACCTCCTCCTCTGACCCTTTTGTATCTCCTCCTCTGACTTTCATACCTCCTCCTCTGACCCTTTTGTACCTCCTCCTCTGACCCTTTTGTTCCACCTCCTCGTTTGACCCTTTTGTTCCACCTCCTCTGACCCTTTTGTACCTCCTCCTCTTGACCCTTTTGTTCCACCTCCTCCTCTGACACTTTTGTTCCTCCTCCTCTGACCCTGTTGTACCTCCTCCTCTGACCCTTTTGTTTCACCTCCTCCTCTGACCCTTTTGTTCCTCCTCTGACCCTTTTGTACCTCCTCCTTCTCTAACCCTTTTGTTCCTCCTCCTCTGACTTTTGTACCTCTTCCTCTGACCCTGTTGTACCTCCTTCTCTGACCCTTTTGTTCCTCCTCCTCTGACTGTTGTTTTACCTCCTCCTCTGACTTTCATACCTCCTCCTCTGACCCTTTTGTTCCACCTCCTCCTCTGACCCTTTTGTATCTCCTCCTCTGACTTTCATACCTCCTCCTCTGACCCCTTTGTTTCACCTCCTCCTCTGACACTTTTGTTCCTCCTCCTCTGACCCGGGTACCCCCTCCTCTGACCCTTTTGTACCACACCTCCTCTGACCCTTTTGTTTGTTCCACCTTCCTCCTCTGACCCTTTTGTACCTCCTCCTTCTCTGACCCTTTGTTCCTCCTCCTCTGACTTTTGTACCTCCTCCCTCTGACCCGTTTGTAACCTCCTCCTCTGACCCTTTTGTTCCACCTCCTCCTCTGATCTCCTGTACCTACTCCTCTGACCCTGTTTGTACCTCCTCCTCTGACCCTTTTGTTCCACCTCCTCCTCTGACCCTTTTGTACCGTCCTCTACTTGACCCTGTTGTTGTACCTCCTCCTCTGACCCTTTTGTTCCACCTCCTCCTCTGACCCTTTTGTACCTCCTCCTTCTCTGACCCTTTTGTTCCTCCTCCTCTGACTTTTGTACCTCCTCCTCTGACCCTGTTGTACCTCCTCCTCTGACCCTTTTGTTCCACCTCCTCCTCTGATCCTGTTGTACCTCCTCCTCTGACCCTGTTGTACCTCCTCCTCTGACCCTTTTGTTCCACCTCCTCCTCTGACCCTGTTGTACCTCCTCCTCTGACCCTTTTGTTCCACCTCCTCCTCTGACCCTGTTGTACCTCCTCCTCTGACCCTGTTGTACCTCCTCCTCTGACCCTGTTGTACCTCCTCCTCTGACCCTTTTGTTCCACCTCCCCTGGACCCTGTTGTACCTCCTCCTCTGACCCTGTTGTACCTCCTCCTCTGACCCTTTTGTTCCACCTCCTCCTCTGACCCTGTTGTGTACCTCCTCCTCTGACCCTGTTGTACCTCCTCCTCTGACCCTTTTGTTCCCACCCTCCTCTGACCCTGTTGTGTACCTCCTCCTTTGACCCTTTTGTTCCACCTCCTCCTCTGACCCTGTTGTACCTCCTCCTCTGACCCTGTTGTACCTCCTCCTCTGACCCTTTTGTTCTGACTCTGTCTCGTTTTCTTGCAGCGTCCTGGTTTTTGAAGGTGACTTTGGTTGGAGATGTCCTCCTCCGCCGCTCCTCCCTTCTCTCTCTCCACCCTCCCCTTCTCTCTCGTTCGCTCCTTTCCCATCAGCCCATCGGCTCGGGGTCTCGGGTGGACCCGGGTCTGGAGGTGAACGGTACGGCGTGTGCGGACTGGGAGCACGCCCATCACCTCCTCTTCCACCTGGGGGGACCTGGCTCTCCTGCTGGGCCTGGTGATCCCGACCACAGTGGCTCTGCACATGATCCTCCTGAGGCTGCTGCTGCTCATGACGGGTACGTGTCCGGCTCTTTATCAGGGACGATCCGGCTCTTTCAGCTCGATAACGATACTGCAGCTTTAAGTCTGTGCCAGTACTCGATACCAAGTCTGTGCCAGTACTCGATACCCAGAGTCTGTGCCGGTACTCGATACCAGAGTCTGTGCCCTGCATGGTACTCGATACCAGAGTCTGTGTGCCAGTACTCCGATACCCGAGAGAGTCTGTGCCAGTACTCGATACCAGAGTGAAAACCAGAGTATTTACAGAGGACAAATCTGATCCAAACGTGTCACTTTTGTCTGATTTGTAATGACATAACTCCCTGTAAATAAAAATATCAGGTCTGTTTCTCAGTCGGGTCAGATCTGTGGAGAGGGGGGACACCTGCATGTTTTCAGCGTTTCCATGGAGACATATTGGCTCCATGTGGTTGTGTTTGCTGTGGCCTCACACTGCGCCCCCTGCAGGTTTGTGGCGTGTTCATCGCGTGGGCGGCTCTGTATCGCTGTCACCTCGACGTCCTCGTGTGGAACATCATCTTCCTCATCGTCAAATTCATGCACCTCTTCTTCCTCCTCTACAAACGCAGACCAGTGATTGACCCTGACCGACGAGTGAACACCAGAGCACCCCCCTCTCCTCTCACGCTCCTCCTCATCCTCTCCTCCTCATCTCCCTCACCTCCTCCTCTCCTCCTCCTCTCTCCTCCTCTCCTCCTCTCTCCTCCCTTCCTCCTCCTCCTCCTCCTTCCTCCATATCCTCCCTCTCTCCCTCCCCACCTCTCCCTTCTCTCCTCTCTCCTCTCCTCTCCTCTCTCCTCTCTCCTCCTCCTCTCTCTCCTTCCTCTCCTCCTCCTCCTCCTCCTCTCCTCCTCTCCTCCTTCTCTCCTCACCTGCCTCCTCCTCCTCTCCCTCTCCCTCCTCCTCCTCCTCCTCTCTCCTCCTCTCCTCTCATCCTCCTCATCCTCCCTCTCCTCTTCCTCTCTCCTCCTCTCCTCTCCCTCTCCTCACATCTCCTCATCCTTCTTCTCTCCTCCTCTCTCTCCTCTCCTCTCTCCTCCTAGCATCCTCTCTCTCTCATCTCCTCCTCCTTCTCTCCTCCTCCTCTCCTCTCTCCTCCTCCTCTCTCCTCCTCCTCTCCTCTCTCTCTCTCTCCTCCTCCTCCTCTCCTCCTCTCCTCCTCCTCTCCTCTCTCCTCCTCCTCCCTCCTCTCCTCTCCTCCTCCTCCTCTCCTCTCCTCTCCTCTCCTCATCTCTCCTCCTCCTCTCCTCTCTCCTCCTCCTCTCCTCATCTCTCCTCCTCCTCTCCTCATCTCTCCTCCTCCTCTCCTCTCTCCTCCTCCTCTCCTCTCCTCCTCCTCTCCTCTCTCCTCCTCCTCTCCTCCTCTCCTCTCTCCTCCTCCTCTCCTCTCTCCTCCTTCTCTCCTCTCCTCTCCTCATCTCTCCTCTTTCCTCCTCTCCTCTCCTGCTCTTCACATCTCTCTAAAGCAGGACTAAACCAGGACTAAACCAGGTCTAAACCAGGTCTAAACCAGGACTAAACCAGGTCTAAACCAGGACTAAACCAGGACTAAACCAAGTCTAAACCAGGTCTAAACCAGGACTAAACCAGGTCTAAACCAGGACTAAACCAGGTCTAAACCAGGACTAAACCAGTACTAGACCAGGACTAAACCAGGTCTAAACCAGGTCTAAACCAGGACTAAGCCAGGACTAAACCAGGTCTAAACCAGGACTAGACCAGGACTAAACCAGGTCTAAACCAGGTCTAAACCAGGACTAAACCAGGTCTAAACCAGGACTAAACCAGGACTAGACCAGGACTAAACCAGGTCTAAACCAGGTCTAAACCAGGACTAAGCCAGGACTAAACCAGGTCTAAACCAGGACTAGACCAGGACTAAACCAGGACTAAACCAGGTCTAAACCAGGACTAAACCAGGACTAGACCAGGACTAAACCAGGTCTAAACCAGGTCTAAACCAGGACTAAACCAGGTCTAAACTAGGACTAAACCAGGACTAGACCAGGACTAAACCAGGACTGAACCAGGTCTAAACCAGGACTAAACCAGGACTGAACCAGGACTAAACCAGGACTAAACCAGGACTGAACCAGGACTAAACCAGGACTGAACCAGGACTGAACCAGGACTGAATCAGGACTGAACCAGGACTAAACCAGGACTAAACCAGGACTGAACCAGGACTTGGCCCTCGGCCTGTTCCCCAGTCTAAGTGTCCACTTCCTGTTGTCCAGATAAAGATCGACCGTGAGCTCAGGTCTGTGTACAAACGCATGTTCGAACCCCTCCACGTCAGAGAGGCGCTGTTCCAAAGACTCACGGGACAGTTCTGCACCATCCAGACCCTGAAGAAGGGCCAGGCCTACGCCGTGGAGGACAAGACGTCTGTGGACGAGCGGCTCAGCATCCTGCTCAAGGGAAAGTACGAAAGATGGGACACTGTGGTCCTGACTTTATCTCTATAATGTCTTTTATTTTGAAAGGATGAGGGTTTCTTTCATATTTATGTCTTTTATTTTGAAAGGATGAAGGTTTCTTACCGGGGCCATTTCCTGCACAACATCTACACAAACGCCTTCATTGACTCGCCAGAGTTCAGGTCCACGGAGATGCACCGAGGAGAAAGGTTTCAGGTACAGGGCTCACTCTGTGGCTTCGACAGTCTGAGCGCGACTCTGAGGTGTTCAGCAACGATTCTTCTGGTTCTCTGAGATGTTCTCTAACTTTTCCTCTGAGATGTTTTCTAACTGCTCCTCTGGATCCTCTGAGATGTTTTCTAACTGCTCCTCTGGTTCTCTGAGATGTTTTCTAACTGCTCCTCTGGTTCTCTGAGATGTTCTCTAACTGCTCCTCTGGTTCTCTGAGATGTTCTCTAAATGCTCCTCTAGTTCTTCTGAGATGTTTTGTAACTGTTGTAACTGCTCCTCTGGTTCCTCTGAGATGCTTAGTAACTGCTCCTCTGGTTCTCTGAGATGTTCTCTAAATGCTCCTCTGGTTCTCTGAGATGTTCTCTAACTGCTCCTCTGGTTCTCTGAGATGTCCTCTAACTGCTCCTCTGGATCCTCTGAGATGTTTTGTAACTGCTCCTCTGGTTCTCTGAGATGTCCTCTAACTGCTCCTCTGGTTCTCTGAGATGTTCTCTAACTTTTCCTCTGAGATGTTTTGTAACTGCTCCTCTGGTTCTCTGAGATGTTCTCTAACTTTTCCTCTGAGATGTTTTGTAACTGCTCCTCTGGTTCTCTGAGATGTTCTCTAACTGCTCCTCTAGTTCTTCTGAGATGTTTTGTAACTGTTGTTACTGCTCCTCTGGTTCCTCTGAGATGCTTTGTAACTGCTCCTCTGGTTCTTCTGAGATGTTCTGTAACTGCTCCTCTGGTGGTTTTCCAGGTGACCATTATGGCGGAGGAGAACTGTAAGTTCTTGTGCTGGTCCAGGGAGCGGCTGACCTACTTCCTGGAGTCGGACACGTTTCTGAATGAAGTCTTCAGATATCTGATCGGGAAAGACATCACGAACAAACTGTACTCCCTCAACGACCCCACCCTCAGCGACAAGGTGAGGCAGAGCAAACCAGGTCATACAGCAGGCACTTCAGACACAGAGAGAAAGTTTGAGAAATAAAGCAGATGGACCGTCAGCCTGTGCTGTAGTGTGTGCTGTATCTGACCCTCTCTCCGATTTCGCCCCGTGTGCTCTCAGGCGGTGAAGCAGATGGACCGTCAGCCCAGCCTGTGCTCGCAGCTCTCCATGATGCAGATGAGGAACAGTTTGGCGAGCACCAGTGACACTGACGACGTGCTGCACCAGATCCTCAGAGGAGGCTCCGCTGGATCCTCCCTGCGTGAGTCACATCCACAAGACCTCTGACCTCTGACCCTCAAGACCTCTGACCCTCAAGACCTCTGACCCTCAAGACCTCTGACCCACAAGACCTCTGACTCTCAAGACCTCTGACCCACAAGACCTCTGACCCTCAAGACCTCTGACTCTCAAGCCCTCTGACCCTCAAGACCTCTGACCCACAAGACCTCTGAGTCTCAAGACCTCTGACCCATAAGACCTCTGACCCTCAAGACCTCTGACCTCTGACCCTCAAGACCTCTGACCCTCAAGACCTCTGACCCACAAGACCTCTGACCCTCAAGACCTCTGACCTCTGACCCTCAAGACCTCTGACCCTCAAGACCTCTGACCCTCAAGACCTCTGACCTCTGACCCTCAAGACCTCTGACCCTCAAGACCTCTGACCCACAAGACCTCTGACCCACAAGACCTCTGACCCATAAGACCTCTGACCCACAAGACCTCTGACCCTCAAGACCTCTGACTCTCAAGACCTCTGACTCTCAAGACCCTCTGACCCTCAAGACCTCTGACCCACAAGACCTCTGACCCATAAGACCTCTGACCCACAAGACACTCTGACCCTCAAGACCTCTGACTCTCAAGACCTCTGACCCACAAGACCTCTGACTCTCAAGACCTCTGACCCTCAAGACCTCTGACCCTGAAGACCTCTCACCTCTGACCCACAAGACCTCTGACCCATAAGACCTCTGACCTCTGACCCTGAAGACCTCTAACCTCTGACCCTCAAGACCTCTGACCCTCAAGACCTCTCACCTCTGACCCACAAGACCTCTGACCCATAAGACCTCTGACCCTCAAGACCTCTAACCTCTGACCCTCAAGACCTCTGACCTCTGACCCTCAAGACCTCTGACCCTCAAGACCTCTGACCTCTGACCCTCAAGACCTCTGACCCACAGTCTGTACTGGACATGCACAATTCATTCATTTCCTGGGGGTTTGATGCTAATTGGAGGCACCGCCCTGTCTGAAGCTCTGTTAGTCAAATCAGATTTTAATCTGACCTTTGTTGTAACACAATCTGACCATAAAGTTGTGACTCCCGCTAACGTAAGTAACAGATTTGATTGACAGTGTTGCTAAGCTCCTGCTCCCTGCTAAACCAGCGGTGTGAGCAGGAAGGGGCGTTACCTTCAACAGCCGCGCTCCTGATTGGCTCTTTGGTTGCTATGATACTAGCAGTTGGAATTCCAAATATGTAACTCTGCTCCAGATTCGTCCCTGTACCTGCTCCTCGATGAGCTTCATTTGGAGGTGACGCTGTGGGTGACGTCACACTCTCACTTCTTTACACCATCTGTGGTTCGGGGCCTTTAGTCTCGAGTTGTTGGGAAAAGTAGCTCACAGTAAATGGATGTCTATACTTTTTATTTGTGTCACTTGAGGCGGCTCCAGCGTGGAGTGTGTGGAGATAAGTGGAGTTACCCAGACTCCCGCAGGGATAAGTATTTAAATCTGTGGGCCTTCGTAATGACAGATTTGACTTGCAAAGGTGACATTTAGCCCCAGCTGTCAGGAAATGATTGGGAACATGAACTCACTTGAGACGTTAAATGGAGCTGAAAAACAGTTTGTACTTTTAAACATGGGGGAAAGGAGGGTTACTTCAGACCAGGGGCTCTGGTTCTCTTACATCTACCCACACATATTCATTTATACACATTCATTTATACACAGGCAAACAAGGACCAGATCTGTATTTGCTCCTCTGGTTCTGCTCTGCTTGGGTTCTGGCCTCTCTCTGGTTCTCTGCTCCTCTGGGTTCTCTGGTTCTCTGCTCCTCTGGTCCTCTGGTTCTCTGCTCCTCTGGTTCTGTTCCTCTGGTTCTTTGTTCCTCTGGTTCTCTGCTCCTCTGGTTCTGCTCCTCTGGTTCTCTGCTCCTCTGGTTCTGCTCCTCTGGTTCTGCTCCTCTGGTTCTCTGCTCCTCTGGTTCTCTGGTTCTCTGCTCCTCTGTTCCTCTGGTTCTCTGCTCCTCTGGTTCTGTTCCTCTGGTTCTTTGTTCCTCTGGTTCTCTGCTCCTCTGGTTCTGCTCCTCTGGTTCTCTGCTCCTCTGGTTCTGCTCCTCTGGTTCTGCTCCTCTGGTTCTCTGCTCCTCTGGTTCTTTCTTCCTCTGGTTCTCTGCTCCACTGGTTCTCTGCTCTGGTTCTGGTTCTCTTCTTCCTCTGATTCTCTGCTCTCTGGTTCTCTGGTTCTGCTCCTCTGGTTCTGCTCCTCTGGTTCTTTCTTCCTCTGGTTCTCTGCTCCTCTGGTTCTTTGTTCCTCTGGTTCTGCTCCTCTGGTTCTTTGTTCCTCTGGTTCTTCTCCTCTGGTTCTTTGTTCCTCTGGTTCTCTGCTCCTCTGGTTCTTTCTGTCTCTGGTTCTTTCTTCCTCTGGTTCTCTGCTCCTCTGGTTCTTTCTTCTTGCTCTGGTTCTGCTCCTCTGGTTCTTTGTTCCTCTGGTTCTGCTCCTCTGGTTCTTTCTCCTCTGGTTCTCTGCTCCTCCTCTGGTTCTCTGCTCCTCTGGTTCTGCTCCTCTGGTTCTCTGCTCCTCTGGTTCTCTGCTCCTCTGGTTCTCTGCTCCTCTGGTTCTGCTCCTCTGGTTCTGCTCTCTCTGTTCCTCTGGTTCTGCTCCTCTGGTTCTGCTCTCTCTGTTCTCTGCTCCTCTCTTCTGCTCCTCTGGTTCTTCTGCTCCTCTGGTTCTGCTCCTCTGGTTCTTCCTCTTCTTCTGGTTCCTCTGCTCTGCTCCTGGTTCTGCTCCTCTGGTTCTCTGCTCCTCTGGTTCTCTGCTCCTCTGGTTCTTTCTTCCTCTGGTTCTCTGCTCCTCTGGTTCTCTGCTCCTCTGGTTCTGCTCCTCTGGTTCTCTGCTCCTCTGGTTCTCTGCTCCTCTGGTTCTCTGCTCCTCTGGTTCTGCTCCTCTGGTTCTGCTCCTCTGGTTCTGCTCCTCTGGTTCTGCTCCTCTGGTTCTCTCCTGCTCTCTGGTTCTGCTCCTCTGGTTCTCTGCTCCTCTGGTTCTCTGCCTCCTCTGGTTCTCTGCTCCTCTGGTTCTCTGCTCCTCTGGTTCTGCTCCTCTGGTTCTTTCTTCCTCTGGTTCGTTCTGCTTTCTTACTCCTCTGGTTCTCTGCTCCTCTGGTTCTCTGCTCCTCTGGTTCTGCTCCTCTGGTTCTCTGCTCCTCTGGTTCTTTCTTCCTCTGGTTCTCTGCTCCTCTGGTTCTCTGCTCCTCTGGTTCTTTGTTCCTCTGGTTCTCTGCTCCTCTGGTTCTCTGCTCCTCTGGTTTCTTTGTTCCTCTGGTTCTCTGCTCCTCTGGTTCTTTCTTCCTCTGGTTCTTTCTGTCTCTGGTTCTCTGGTGCTCCTCTGGTTTCTCTGCTCCTCTGGTTCTCTGCTCCTCTGGTTCTCTGCTCCTCTGGTTCTGCTCCTCTGTCTAAACTCAAATACAATTGTTTAATTTCATAACTCTGAGTTTTCTCGAGAGCTTGTCGGCCCTGTCTCTAAACAGCCTCTTTTCTTCAGTTTCTTTCTTTCCTTCTCTTTCATAAACCTCTCTCTTATGTAAATTGATATCACTGTTATGTAAATGATATCACGGTCAACCATCCAAAAGGTGTTCGAGGTGCAGCTTCATGCACTTCAGCAGGCAAAAACCAGCTGAAGGACCACTCCACTGTTTTATTTTTTAAACTCAGATTTAATTGCAAAAGTGGTGGCCTCCTACACAGCCGCTGCGTGTTTGTAAAACATGTTGTTCCGCACATTTTTAGTTGATTGATGATGGTTTCAGATGGAGGGGCCTGTGTGGATGTGGGAGAGTCCTTTTTTCGCGGGGATCTGCTGTATTGTCATGCTTCTCTCCATCCGAGTTTGGAGGGTCACTGCCCCGAGTCCTCGATGACACGGCTACACTGAGGCCTTCACCTTCCAGGCCTTCTCCAGTCTTTTTGAGCCCATCGGGTATTTCTCTAGTTTCTCATGCTCCTTTTTCCTGAGGTTCCCATCATTGGTACTGCGATGTCCACCCACAACGGCTTTTTCCTGATGTTGTTATGCCACCACACTATGTCGGTGGTCCATCTCCATCTGTCAGTCGTATCTGGAAGTCCACAGGATCTTGGCTCAATCATTCTCCGCGACCTTTGGGGTGTTTCCGGTTGGTGACCATGGGGGTTTACAAGTCCGTACTCTGCACAGGATGTTTCTGTACACTATGCCCGCCACTTGGTTCAGGCCGCTCCTGTTTGCTTCCCTGCAGCAGTCTTACACCCTGCAGTTATGTGCTGGATGGTCAGGGGCCTCTTTGCACAGCCTACACCGGGGGTCTTGTCTGGG